>SNQN01003073.1:52439-65358 GCA_008642245.1 Bassia scoparia
TGCACTTGTTGTAACTGGGCTTGGTTATGCTTAAGGTCGAAGGAATTGAACCTTCCACCGCTATTGTTGGAAAACACCTAGTGTGTGTTCTGCATTTGGAACCTTATATTTATTTGGACATGATGATAGGCTTAGTTTGTTTTTGATAGTGTATGTTGCAAGCTTATTAATATTGATTTCAGAATTTCGATCATGTTTACAATCAGTTGAAATGCAAAACTAAGGTATTTTCTGGAAGATTAGTCTGTATCAAAGTTTCATTCTGATCAATATATTGTGTTGAAAATTTTCTTTATGTATATTCTGTTCTCAAGCAAATCTCTCAAGATCTACTTTGGTGTTTCCGTTTATTATATATTTTATGTGTTCTCACTAACTTGTTTTTTTTTGAACATTGTATCTACTTGTTGACTTCTGACCTGTAAGTCTTGTTTGCTATTATTTTTTACTCCTATTTTTTTAAAGAAAAAAAAAACAACACACAAACATCTTAATTCACTGCATTCTCCTTCACACAAAATTCCCGGAAGAAAACATTTTTCACAAAATATAATACAACAATATTGCCCATGGAGTTTTTGTATAAATTAATAATAACATCGAATATTTATATTTATACAACTTGCATTTTTTTTATTTTAATTAAATTAACAAAATAATTCCATAATAACATGAAAGATTTTCTAAGGTGGTTTAAAATTCTCTCCTGATTCAGGAGATCGTGTGATCGATTTTCATTTCTGCCTAGTGTTCCATTAACTAAAAAAAATTACAATATTATTCCATTGTCTTAAAACAACATATTTTTTAATTCTTATATACTCTAGTTATGAGAGTGAGAGATAGCCAACTGGTTTAAAACTTTCCTCTGAGATCGATTTTCATTCCGCATTGTGGCTTCTTAACACAAAAAATAAAATAAAAATACTCTGTAGTTATAATATAAATTACTCACAAACTATAAAAATAAAATTAGAAAAATGAATTACTACACACTATTTATATAACACTTGATATTATTCATTAGAATTTCATGTTACCCTCAACAACTCTTCATTAAAGAATACATTTTCCTTAAAAATTCAATGATAAGAAAGTTTAGTAATTTTTGTAAAAATTTAAATTATAAAGTTAAATATTTATTTGGCACACTATTATTTTGTTTTGACTAATGTATACTGTTTTGTTGAAGAAATTTTTTACTTAATTTAATCGTTTGTATTTTTGATATATTTAATTACTTTTATAAGATGTCGTATGATTCTTATATTAATGAAATGATTATTTTTCTCAAAAAAAGTAATTTTTCGTGAGGTTGAGGTATAATTCAAGTGGTTAATTAAAGCTTTCTCCCAGTTTTTAGGGCATCTTGAAATCGATTCTCTCTTAGCATAAAAAAATATTTTTGTTGGCAAATTTAAACATTTAGACATACATATCCACAATATTCACCCATTAAAGTTATTGGATTTTTGTCTAGCTTATTGTTATATAATTTTAGTATTTTTAAGATAAATGCTAACAAACACCCTTATAAAATATTTTTAATCATTAATTACATCAGTTGACACTAATTTTTACTACTGTAATATGAGAAAATATATTTAATCATTAACTGACGGCGAGGGAGCTCATTAACACAAATGTTTTTTTAAAAAAATAATTCGGTGGCTTCGATCTAGGATTAGTTTAATAAAAAAACAAAATGAAGTAGAATTAAAAAACAAAATGTCAGACTTGAAGCGTGAATGCTGTGGGAAGAGTGGGAGAAAGGGGGATAAAAGTTTCATTCTTCTCTCTCCTCTTTCCCCTTTCTCTCTCCTCTTTTTCCCAATTTCATCTTCTACTCACAGCAAACTAGAAAAGAGAAGAATAGAAAAAGCAACCTCACGCCGGCTTCACCTAGGAGACGACTCCGTTCTGTCGCCGCTCGCCGCCGCTTGCTGCGCGCTTCACCAGCCGTGCTCGGCGCTTACGTAATTGTATTTAGGTCCATAAAATTTCCAACATTCAATACTTGCGAGAGCCTTACCTTGTAGGTAAAGACGGATGCATTTGAGCATTTCCATTYCAGGTTGTTGTAATGGGTTGGTATGCTTAAGGGTCGAAGGAATTGAACCTTCCCACCGCTATTGTTGGAAAACWKCTAGTGTGTGTTCTGCATTTGGAATCCTTATATTCATTTGGACATGATGATGAGCTTAGTTTGTTTTTGATAGTGTATGTTGCAAGCTTATTAATTATGACTTTCAGAATTTCGATCATGTTTACAATCAGTTTGAAATGCAAAACTAAGGTATTTTCTGGAAGATTAGTCTGTATCAAAGTTTCATTCTGATTCATATATATTGTGTTGAAAATTTGCTGTTATGTATATTCTGTTCTCAAGCAAATCTCTCAATGATCTACTTTGGTGTTTCCTGTTTATTATTATTATTATGCTGTTCTCACTAACTTGTTTTTTTTTGGAACATTGTATCTACTTGTTGACTTCTGACCTGTAAGTCTTGTTTGCTATTTATTTTTTACTCCTATTTTTTTTAAAAGAAAAAAAAAACAACACAAACATCTTAATTCACTGCATTCTCCCTTCACACAAAATTCCCGGAAGGAAAAACATTTTCACAAAATATAATACAACAATGATTGCCCATGGAGTTTTTGTATAACTTAATAATAACATCGAATATTTATATTTATACAACTTGCATTTTTTTTATTTTTTAATTAAATGTAACAAGTAATTCCATAATAACATGAAAGATTTCTCAAGTGGTTAAAATTTCTCTCCTGATTCCAGGAGATCGTGTGATCGATTTTCATTTCTGCCCTAGTGGCTCCATTAACAAAAAAAATATACAATATTATTCCATTGTCTTAATAAACAACATATTTTTTTTAATTCTTATATACTCTAGTTATGAGAGTGAGAGATAGCTTAACTGGTTAAAACTTTCCTCCTGAGATCGATTTTCATTCCCGCATTGTGGCTCTCTTAACACAAAAAATAAAATAAAAATACTCTGTAGTTATAATATAAATTACTCACAAATCTATAAAAATAAAATTAGAAAAATGAAATACTACACACTAAATTTATATAACACTTGATATTATTCATTAGAGATTTCATGTTACCCTCAACAACTCTTCATTAAAGAATACATTTTACCCTTAAAAATTCAATGATAAGAAAGTTTAGTAATTTTTGTAAAAATTTAAATTATAAAGTTAAATATTTATTTGGCACACCTATTATTTTGTTTTGACTAATGTATACTAGTTTTGTTGAAGAAATTTTTTACTTAATTTAATCTGTTTGTATTTGATATATTTAATTACTTTTATATAGATGTCGTATGATTCTTATATTAATGAAATGATTATTTTTCTCTAAAAAAAGTAATATTTTCGTGAGGTTGAGGTATAATTCAAGTGGTTAATTAAAGCTTTCTCCCAGTTTTAGGGCATCTTGAAATCGATTCTCTCTTAGCATAAAAAAATATTTTTGTTTGGCAAATTTAAACATTTAGACATACATATCCAACAATATTCAACCCCATTAAAGTTATTGGATTTTTGTCTAGCTTATTGTTATATAATTTTAGTATTTTTTAAGATAAATGCTAACAAACACCCTTATAAAATATTTTTAATCATTAATTACATCAGTTGACACATAATTTTTTTACTACTCGTAATATGAGAAAATATATTTAATCATTAACTGACGGCCGAGGGAGCTCATTAACACAAATGTTTTTTTAAAAAAAATAATTCGGTGGCTTCGATCTAGGATTAGTTTAATAAAAAAAACAAAATGAAGTAGAATTAAAAAACAAAATGTCAGACTTGAAGCGTGAATTGCTTGGGGAATGGGGGAACAGGGGGATAAAGTTTCATTTCTTCTCTCTCCTCTTTCCCCTTTCTCTCTCCTCTTTTTCCCCAATTCATCTTCTCTCACCAACCAAAAGAGAAATAGAAAAAGCAACCTCACGCCGGCTTCACCTACGAGACGACTCCGTTCTGTCGCCGGCTCGCCGCCGTTGGCTGCGCTTCACCAGCCGTGCTCGGCGCTTCGTGCCGCGGTGCTCGCTTCCACTTAGGTTTTCCTTTTTATTCATCGATTCATTGATTGTACTGTTGTTGTTAATTTGTGATTTTCTTATTTCATATGAATTGTGAATAATTGTTCTTGTGATTTTCTGATTTTGRAATGTTAGTTTTATGTTTAGCTAAGAATTTTGATTTGCTGATTACTTGTTGTTAATTTCTTTTTCAGTCCAAATCTGGAGACTTTTTTGTTTGTTTTTTTTTTAAATAAAAAATAAATAAATTATGTATCTAATTAACAAGTTGGGAGGAAAAATGTGGTTAGGGTTGGTTGTTGGTTGAATAAAAGGGTGAATTAAAATTAAAATGAGATTGGGTGTTGTGAATGCAGGAGCAAGCTATGCCCTACAATTTGCAAGGCAAGGGTGTGGTAGAGGTATCGGGTATAATATCACAAATCTGTTCGTCAGCTGGTCCGAAGTGGAAGAGTGTAGACAAAATAAATCCGGAGGCGGAGGAGGAGGAGCAATTTCAGGTGGAAGAAGTAGATAGCAGCATCAGAAGCAACAAGCAGCAATTGGGTGCGGAAAGAGCGACGAGTTCGATAGAGAGTGAACCCACATCTACTCTGGATACCACCAGAAGGAGCCCAAGTCCGCCAACATCCACCTCAACGCTGTCGTCCTCGTTCACAAACGGAAAGCATTCCAACACTGCTGCAACAACAACTACTGCCGGTGTGGCGGACCTGGCTTGTGGGCGTAAAGAGGATTGGCCCTCAGGATCAGGCTCAGGCTCACGCTCGTGCTCGGGATCTGATAATGTCACTGCTCCACAGCCGCCCCCCTCTTCCTTTCTTGAAGATTGGGACACCATGTTTCCTACTGCTGATGGAGCTGCTTTGCTTCCTTGGATTATTGGCGATGCRGAAGACCCTTCTTTGGGTTTGGGTTTGAAGCATCTCCTGCATTCTGCTGCTGGTCTCGGTGTTGTTGACCAGGCATCTGCTTTTCAGGACCACTCTCAGCCTATGCTCGATGCTGSGTCTCATTCTGGCTTTCTTCCTTCTGAATATGGTAATCATGCCAAGATTGGTTCTTTAATGTCTCCTAATTGTTCTTCTGGGGTTTTGGATTCCAAGTCCCCGTCATCTAACACTGGGTTGAATCCTTCAAATAGTATGCTTTTGGGTTCAATTCCTGCTTCTTTCAATCACCCTCAGCAATTTGACTTCGGTGATGAAAAGCCCCAGATTTTCAACCCACAGCTGGTCATGAARCCACAGCAGGCTCAGAGCCTTGGAAACCCTAGCTTCTTGATGCCCCCATTTGGTTATTGTCAGCTGGAGCAACATCTCCTTCAACCTCCAACCAAGCGCCATAACCCTGGTGTTGTGCTGGACCCGAATATGGTTGTCAAGCACTCCTTCATAGATCAAGGCCATGACTTGCTGCTCAGGAAACAGCAGCAACATCATCAGGTRGGTTTCCAACAGTTGCCCATGGGTGGTATGCCTCCTCAATTGGTTCCGAAACCAATGATGGCCGCAAAGCAGAACCATCTGCAGCAGCAGCAACAGCATTTCCCATTGCCCGTCCTTCATCAGCAGCAACAATTGCAAGAGCAGGCTATAAAAGACCAGCTCTTCAAGGCGGCAGACCATATTATAACTGGGAATTTCTCACTCGCGCAAGAGATATTGGCGCGGCTCAATCACCAGCTCTCCCTCCCTGCAAAGCCCCTCATTAGTGCGGCTTTGTATGCCAAGGAAGCTCTACAAATGCTCCTTATGATGGGCAACCCAGTTGCGGCTCCTCCGTCCAAGACCACGCTCACCCCTTTTGATGTTGTTCATAAGATGAATGCTTACAAGGTGTTTTCTGAGGTCTCCCCATTTACTCAGTTTATGAATTTCACTTGCACACAGGCTATTCTTGAAGCACTTGATGATGCTGATGCTATTCATATCATTGACTTTGATATTGGTTGTGGTGCTCAATGGGCGTCGTTTATTCAAGAGCTTCCCTTGAGGAAAAGGGGTGCTCCTTCCCTTAAAATTACAGCCTTTGCTCCTCTTTCCACAACTCCCCACTTTGAATTAAGCCTAATTCGTGACAACCTTATGCAGTTTGCCAATGACATTGGCGTTGCATTTGAGCTTCAAGTTGCAAATATAGACTCATTTGACCCATCTTCGTGTTCTATGCCCAATTTCGGATCCTCGGAAGATGAGGCTATTGCTGTTAGTATCCCTGTTTGGGCATCTTCAAATCGGCCTTCCATCCTACCACCAATCCTCGAGTTTGTTAAGCAGTGTTCCCCCAAAATTGTGGTCTCTTTTGATCGTGGGTTTGATCGTTTTGATGTTCCTTTCCCACAACATCTAGTTCATACTCTTGACTCTTGCACTAGCTTCCTGGAATCGCTAGATGGTCTGAACATAGCCCCTGATATTGTAAACAAGGTTGAGAAGTTTTTTGTCCAACCTAGGATCGAGAACTCTGTATTGGGGCGTGTTCATTTCCCTGAGAAGATGCCACATTGGAAGAATCTATTTGCGTCAGCTGGCTTTTCGCCAGTGCAATTCAGTAACTTCACAGAAACTCAGGCTGATTATGTGGTAAAGAGAACTCCTGGAAGGGGATTTCATGTAGAGAAGCGGCAGGCGTCTCTGGTGCTAAGTTGGCAGAGGCGGGAACTTGTGGCAGCTTCGGCATGGAGGTGTTGAGATGACAAGACGCAATATTCATCAAGCGAGGAGGTTTGATTCTGCATATTGGTCACATTGCATTTCCAGAGGTTTCAAAATATTTATGTGATGCATGACGATAATGTCAATAATAGAAGCTATGGTGATGATGACACCTCTCTTTGTGGCTTTAAACTCTTTTCCATGTCCTTGCTTGTGAGCGTCTTAGCCTTCATGTCTTTCAAGCCGGCGTATTATTTTCCTATGTACAACCAAACAATTAACTTCGAAATTCAGTAGCTTTTATGTCTTTCGACATTCTAATTGTTAATTATCATATATTAGCTCTCATCTGCTATTGATCACATTGCATTTCCAGAGGTCTTGCTATAATATGTGAGATATGTGCTCTCATCTGGTAAGTTTCCTAGTGCTCTAAAGGTTAAGCCTTTTTCTCTTTTGATTCTTGCTTGATCTGTTCATTTATATGCCTTCAATTTTYAAGAACACTGAGGGAGTATATGTTATCACGATGTAGTGCACGGTACACCAGTGCTTCTATTCGTGCTTGTGGATCTGCTATGAACTGAAATATTTGTGCAGAGTTTTTAGTGACCAAAARTGAGATCAAGTTAAGATGATGATGGTGATAATGGATTGAGTAGATGAAAATTATAATGCTAAGTTAGTTATCAGGCTTTTCAAGAGGCTTGATRCTACCTTAAGGAAAAAAGTCAAAAACAGCTAAATCATTCTTTAATATTCAACATACACTCTCTCTTTCTCCCTCCCTCCGAATGAGCTTTAATCATAGATTATATCTACCAACGAACTATCTACCTTCTTGTCCAATTTTCAAATAACAACCTTACTATGTGTTCCCGAAACTTCCCTTCCTCTGAAATTGATTTCTAACAGGATCCCTAAAGTAGTTAACTTCTTGTGAAGTGTCAATGTCAGAACTTTGTGTCCTAATTTAGCCATTGACATATGTATAGCTACTGAAATATAGACTGAAAAAATTTAGTMGTGAGGTGAGCAATTGAGCATAGCCCTGTGATCAAGGTTTCTCTCGAGTCTTTTAGGTAGATACAATGATATATTCTGATAATGTATTCAGAAGAGCATTTTAGTAAAGACTGATGAGGGCTGAGCTGGTTAGGTTTATATTTGTGTTGTAGGAGATTATAGGAAAACGTTAGCTCATTTACTGACCAAGCGCCCAACGAGTGTATTTTCTGTAAAAGCATCACAGGTTTGGAATATGAGATCTAAGTTTTAGTTTAAGTTTAAGGCTTGGAGAGAAAATGAACCTAATTTGGACAGTTATCAAATTCTATTGTCTATCTTATGCCTTATGGCCATTTGATGGCATTTACAGGCTGACAATTTCTGGAATGTCTCATCTTGGGCTCTTCCATGTCTGAATAGTGAAGGAGACGAAACTTATGTAAATTGGTGTCTTGGTGACCTTTTGTTTTARCGGATGCAGTATTTGTCTACCTCTTTATTATAAACTTAAGGTTGTAAMTATCTAATGTGTCCCTCTGCCCTGCTTGGTGGAAAAGAAAATCGTWCTCCGTATACTGTTTAAATTTGCATATATACTAACTACTGAAGTGCTTGAGAGAGTGTAACTGTGCAAGGTTGCCATTACTAATGGAAGAAAGATGTGTTGTTGTTCATTTTATTTTTTTGAAAAAAAAACAATTACTGCAGATGTTTTGCAAATCAATCATGTGTGGCAGAAGACATTGGAGCAGAATTTATATTATGTTAATATCTTCTGCAGAGTATGTTCTATTTTTTCTTATTGCATGTGTATGTTATATGAAATCTGCTTACCTTCAAGTTATTCTGTTGGATAGTCTCATTGATGATGTTTGATTATTATATTCTCATAATCAATAATGTATATTATGTAGTAATTACAATAGATTGCTTACTTGTAGATGTATATGATTGTAGTAATTACATAATCGCTTTGGTTAAGTCTATGGACTACTTAGTTAGGAAGTTGATATCTTTTGCTGGATTTAGGTTCTTATGACTTGTGAGTTGTGACTCCTAATTAGTGTTTTGGCCTTTTGGCGTCATCACTGTATCACTCATTTAAGCAGGACTTACAGGTGGGATTGAAAGTGTATCGGTGGAACCTAATGTGATCATGTGGTTGTAACGAGTAAGTTGTGTATAACTACGCTGACTAGAACTAGTTATGAGGTTTCTTAACTATAGCACCCTCCCTATCATGTTCAGAAAATGTAGTTCTAACTCTGATGTACAATAGAATGGCCATTTTGTTGACTAAAGAGGAGTCTTGATAAGCTAGCAGTGCTTCTTGCATCTCTAATGTATGTTGGCTCGTCAATTCGAAAACAAGTATCACCAACAAGCATATAGTGACTTGTTGAGTTTAAGGTTAGTACACAACCATAAAGACATACGGTTTAAAAGAGAGGGCAAACAAAAAGGGTCAAAGGACTTTTCATGGTTACAATGCTTGCCAATATTGAGTGTTAGCTGTTAGTAAGTAAAGCTTGGTACACACCTTGATATCGATTATCTCCTGTTATTATTATGAAGTGTATTGTATGGGTTTTTTGCTTCTTCAATTTTTGGTTGATTCAGTTTACGGTCTAAGCTACACTGCTTTCGCTAGAAGTGTGGTTTGGATGGCTAGTTATCGTGATATTGATTGACTCCCCCCCTCACACACACCGCACACACAGAGAGAAGTTAAGTGTCATAGTTGGATGCTCGTTATCGTGATATTGATTGGCTCCCTCCCCGTTTGAACGTTGAAGCAGGTTATGCAGTTCCTCTTAATAGTTCTCTGTAATGACATGCTATCTAACTTACGATCTTTGCGTAATTCAAGAAATAATTTTTTACTTATTGTGGACTGTGAAGGAAAAGTCTGGACAATTCGATAAAACTATCAATAATTTCTTGGTGCTGTATTGACATGAACCCCTTACCACTGCACCTAAAATCATAAGATGTTGATCTTTAACTACTAATCAAATTGTAGTTTACGGTGCACCACCTACCYCAGATTGTATACCTTTGTCTCCCTGAAAAGTTTTATCTATCTATTTAATTCATTGCTGTTATGTATGGGCTCTACTCTGATTGGTTGRGTTCGTTCCGATTTCGTTGGAAGTATTTTTGCGTGTCGGAATCGCTTGCTTGTCAAGCAAGAACATATCAGATTTGAATCTAGGTGCTGTTGATTTGCTGATGACTTGCTTTTGATTTCTCGAATTCTATATTGGTTTCAATTAAGTTTAGTCTTAACAGTTTTAGTTTAGATTTGAACACACTGCATGTTTCGTATTTAATTCACGTACAAGTTTAACATCTACCATCATTGTATTTGTATGCATCATATACTACTGCACCTACTACAGTTCATGACAGGTTTTGATGAAATCTCCCAAAATAGGAAGAAAACAAAGATCTAAAACCTTGTTTGGTTGTAAATGAAATGGTCCAAAATTTGGGGGAAAAAAAAGTGAGTTACAAAATACGTTCATTAATTAAATGGGGAGATCCGCCCTGCTTGTATCCCTARTATTGATTATGCCCRCATTTCCTAAATGGCTAAGAAATTTGTTGTAGTGAGTTATAAAATATGAAACCATCATCATAAGTTCAAATCGTCATAAACTTCAATACGGTCCTTGTTTGATTGTATTGAAAATTAAATTTTGTATGATTTTTTTTTGTTTTACTTAATTTTTAGTTCTTGCAAAACTAACTTGATAAATTGGCATTTCTAAAGAAATTACTCTAGGTGTGCGGATTGTAAATGAAATTAATCTGATCAAACAAATGAGCGAAGAAAAACAATTGGATGAAATGACGATGATTTGTTAACTTTTAGGCTCGTTATTTTATAAATTCAACTTCAACCACTTAAATAACAAAACATTTTACAAAACAAAAGATACAAGTAGACGAAGTACTTGTTTAAAGTTAATACATACTATACCCAAATAAAATCGGACCAGATGAACAAGCAAATAAAATTTTCAAAAATCATAGTTAATTGCTAAAAGTCTAAAAGTGTGTTCTTTCACCTCAAGTCTTARAAATTTATATTGTTTTTCTTACTTGAACTTATTGAAAATTAAGAACTCGTATATTTCTTAGCCTACGTACGACTACCTTACATTTTTCAACGCTTATTTTCCCCATTGAAACTAAATTGTCACAAACAATTTTATCATTTATAATTTATAACAACTACACAAACCGTTTCAAAATTKTAAATCGAAACATTATGAAAAAAAACACTTGTCGATCATATCACCCACGCTGGTTAACCATTTGGGTCAAGTGACCCGTTATTATCTAAGACATCATGTATTCATGTTGTATACGATTAGTCGATTACCATGTTGTCACCCTACAAATAACAAATCTGTCCCACTCTATCACAATCACAATCCCTAATTAGAGCTTTGATAATGATATCTCAAACAAACAAAATAAACATCAAACAAATCTCTTAAAACTTTACTTTATTCAATTGATAGTACAATGTACATTGATTATCCATTAAAATCAAGTTTTTTTAAGAAGTTTAATTATTTGTTTTCCTTAAATTAAGTTAATGCACCTTTATTAAGAAGAAGAGACAGTGTGAATGCAGCTTTTTTAGACAGAATTGAACTAACTTTACAACATCCTTTTTCTACGTTTTTTAAGCATGTTTAATTAAATAATTGCGGCAAATTGTGGTGGCATCTTCATTGTTGATAATTAATTAATGTGCGATTGTCTTGTAAACCAGTTTTTGGATCTTTGTGACCAAAAATTATTATTATAATACATAGTAATTTAGTTATACCAATAAAAAATGGATAAAAGCGAACGCATTCTAGTAGTGTTAGATAAATAACTAAAAATATAAATATTTCACGAATTGAAGAACATGAATTTCATTGATGACGTTTAAATTTGACGTGCATTCTAAGATTAATACATTTAAGAAAGATGTTTTTTGTATACCTTAAGTTACATATTTTGTAAAAGTATTACCTTACATTAGAAACCTTAGAAATAATTACTTAAATTTTCATTCCTTGTTAACATACTGTATTGTTTCCGACGTTAACTTTTGGTTTTTTGGTCATTATTGACACGTGAGTTGCACGTGAACTTTGAGGTTTTTGACTTTTTTTCGATTTTTCTTCCTATTCCCTCTAAGCTCTTTGAAAATTGTATTTTTAAACCATGGTGGCTACTGTTATGTGTATGGAATGTTTTAGTGATATTGTTTGTTATGTTTTTCTTAAGAAGATGTTTTTGATTGCTTAAATTTGGTGGTAATCGAAGATCAGCTTGCTATATTCAGTTTATGTGCCACGCGGACATATTTAAATGCTAATAGAAGGCATAGCGCCAAATTTTCATTTAAGATTAAAATAGTTTTAAAAGGCAAGGAAAAAATACACAGTAAGGGAAATAGATGAGGGAATTGATGACAAATTAAATAACTACATCAACAAGAAAATAGGAACAAGGAAAGAAGAAAGGAAACGAATTGAAGCAGTGAAGAGGTGTGATTGAGATAAAATAAGGTTGAGGGGTGGTTATTTAATTAAGGAAACATGAGGGATTAAATGGGGGGAAAAAGGAAGGGAATCATATTTTTGGAGGTGAAAAGTAAATAATAGAGCAGATTGAGGGAAAGGGAGAAATCGAAAAATTGGCCAAAAAACTTTCCGTGCCAAATCACTGTGAATTATATGACCGAATACGGTGTCAACGCCGGAAAATTGAACAGGTAATGGTCAACAAGGAATGGAAATTAGGTAGTTATTCTAAAGGTTTTCAAACGTAGGTAGTATTTAAAAAATTTACTGAAAAAATGTGTAATGACTAGTAGGAAAAACTTTAAGAGAATATATTCGTTTTTATGTAAATCAGGTGCTCTTTATACATATCGGAAATATTTAGAGACTTATAAGTTTGAATATCAATTGTACTGATCGTTAGCCGTAAAGAAATGCTGGCCACCATCTTGGATTTTTGGGGTGTTTTTGGTCTCAGATTATGAGGTAAAGGTCCACATTACGATGGGTGCAGTAGTGCAGTTTATTTAATTCATAGCAATTTATAGTGAATTATTATCATTAATCTAGATGTTTTGTTTGGTTTATTAAC
>SNQN01003074.1:0-31408 GCA_008642245.1 Bassia scoparia
TAACCCTTAAAGTTCATCAGGGGACTTGGGAAATGCTGCCAACATAGGAATTAGGAAGTATACACAGGTAAAAATAAAATCTGATGGCCAGATAAACAACTGATAAATCGAATGAAAGCGCTGCAACATTGAACCATGCAACAAAGCCAACTACATGAAAGTTAACGAATTATACGTCCTGACATGCTGTTTCTGCCTTAAATTTAAGTATATTGACAACAATGCATCAATCCTTGCATGCTGGAGACAATATATCAAATACCCTTTTAAAGTTTTCCTACAAAAAGTTTGCTCAAGTAGGCGTCTCTGTGGTTTTGTGATCTTCTGCCCTTACCAATTTGTGTTCTGGGCTAATACAAGTCTCATGTCTTACCTGCTATTTGTAATTGGTATGCGAGTAATTGTAATTTCTTGTCATTGTTACTTCTTGACTTCTTGTTAACCCAGTATATCTTGGCCTCACAGACCATTATCCAGTTCTTTTCGTCTCGTGGTGTCAACGGACTGCTTCACGAGTTATTATTATTTAGAGGCTTCAAGGTAACTGATTAATTGTTTCTTATCCAATTCATCCATTAAACAATTATCCTGCTTCAAAAGTTAAATTGTCCTTTTCCACTGCAGAACATGCTAGCATTGAAGCTGCAGGATGTTGCCAAGCGTCTTATGGACTATGGATCCATGGCCCAACTATGTCGATGGCCAGTCCCGGCACACTATTGAAATTTAGTCAGCTGTAAAGGTTTTGGTGTTTGATTCGGAGTTGGGAACTTAAATTGTATTTGCATGAATTTTGTAAAGACTAGGTGTATTGTATTTTGTAAAATTGTATTTGTTATGGTTGTTGTTGAATAGAAACCAGCTTGTTAATAGCTGGTTTCTTGCCTTTTTTTATTTCACTAATATAAATTACCGCCGACATTCGGTCGGTAATAGCGCTAATCATAGAGATAAAAATAATCCGACCGACAATCGGCTCGGTAAAGGCTAATTATAAATTAAATAAAAATATGCAGTGAATACCGACGAATAGTCGGTCGGTATACCGACGGATTTTAAATCGTCGGCGTATACGACCGACTATTCGGCGTAAATCACTCCGTGTCCCTCCATTTTTGGAGGGAAAAGTTACTTACCGACCGATTTCAAATCGGTCGGATACCGACTGACAAATCGGTCGGTAAGTAACTTTTTCCCTCCAAAAAATGGTCGGATGTAATCGGCGTAAACCTTACGACCGTAATCGGTCGTAATTTTGGATTACCGACGAATATGATTCCGACAACGCTTACGACCGATTTTCGGTCGGTAACCCTGTTACGACCGAAATCGGTCGGTAAGCGTGTCGACGAACCAATTCTTGTTGTGTTTTGAATGATATCAATACCTTTCTTAATTACATCAATTACTTTTCATCTTAATCAATTTAATCATCATAATCTCAATTACGTTTTTGAATGATTCAATTAACTTTCTATTTACATCAATTAGTTTCACCACTATATCGATTACTTTTTCTTTTAAATCTCAGTTACTTTTCGTACTCATATCAATTACTTTTAAGTTTTAATCAGTATCATGAATTACATTTTCACTCCAACTAAAATAAAACAAAAACAACACTAACTAAAAACTGAACTATCATAATTACTTTTTATGATATTCTGATTACTTTTTATTAACTCACACAAAAACACAACTCTACCCAAAAGTCAATATTATTATTACTTTTTATATATATGCTGATTACTTTTTAGATAACTAACACAAAACAACAAATATAACAATAGGTGAAATATTATGATTATTTTTATATATGTATACATATATATATATTAATATATATAATATATATATATATATATATAATATATATATAATATTATATATAATATATATATATATATATTATAATATATATATAATAACTTAATATATATATATATATATAATATTATATTATATACATTATATAATATAATACATATATATATATTATATATACATATATAATATATTATATATATATATATATATATTATAGACTTTGAAGGCAAATCTTCTTGCATCTTATTCATCTCCAGGACTTCAACTACAAAACTTTTTCAATACAGATCTACTTGCATGTTGTTATTTCTTTGATCATATGTTCGTAAAGAATACACAAAAATAAACCTCAATTTGAAAATCTATAACTAATCTCAAATAAAAGAGAAAAAGAACTCAACTTCAAACCAAAATCTACATACTTACTTAAATTCAAATTTCAAGTTATAAACAACAATTTCCAATTAGTATTAGTAAAAGTAAAAGAGTGAAGAAAGAAACTGAGAGAGAAGTACGAATAAAAGTAGACAGAGAACAAGAATAAGAAAAAGAAAGAAGAAGAGAGAAAAACAAAATGAAGAGAAAAGTAGAGAGGAAAATTTAGAAAGACAAAGTTAAAAAAAAAAAGAATTAGATATGAAATAATAAATGAGTAGTCATATAAGATATAAATACTAACTTTAAAACCAGCTACAACAGTCAGCACATACACTAAAAAAAAAGCACATGACAACACATTTAAACCCATATAATTACTTTTTAGTAGAAAATTAGTTACTTACTCCTAAACATTTACTTTTTCACTGAAATTCAATTACTATTTGTAATAAATAATGTAATATAGATACATATCATTTTATTTTTCTTTCTCTTGTTACAATTTATTTAATTCAAAATCAATAATTAAGTAAACGAGGTTACGTTTTTACAAAAATAGAGTTACTTTTTCTAATGAAATAACTTTGTTTCAAAATATTTATAGTTGCTGCTGGAAATCAAAATGCCACATTTGATCAACAAAATGAATCGACCATTGATCTTGCTAAAAAATTACAGTCATAAATGCAATCACAACGATCTAGAATACAAAACTCAAGCGAACAAACAGAAGACTTCAGTGGAAGCTTGCTTGGTTTCACAACTATTACTTTTCTTAATTACATCAATTAATTTTTTGAATTATATCATTTACTTTTTTTCAATATATGAATTACTTTTTTTTAATTATGTAGTTAGTTTTTGTTATGCTCTCTAAGTTCATGAACTATATATTTGGAAAAAAGTAACTTAACCAACAGAAATAGTAATTCAGAAATACCGCAGAAATAGCTGACCTGTTAACTTACTTTTTCTAATAGCAGTACATGCTCTTCTTCATTATATCAATTATATCAATTAATTTTTTTAATTATAACAATTACTTTTTTTAATTATAACAATTACTTTTCTTAATTATATCAATTATTTTTTTTGTTTACCTTCTTTACATTTTCCGTATTTTACAATGACTTTTCTAATAAATGAAGCTCCTTTTTATAAAAATAGAGTTACTTTTCTCAAAATCATTACCTTCATTAAATAGAGCTATCTTCATCTTCGAACAAGTAACTTAAAATCAATGAAAAGTAACTATTGATCAAAATCAATAAAAACAAATAAAAATAACATTAACAAAAAAATACGAGTAAGTACTTCGTGTTGTAGCCCTTAGCTCACTAACAATATCGCTTGTAGATGCGTGAGTTAAGTAGGCGTCTCCGCGATGCTGCTAAGGCTGCTGCTCTCCTAAGGTGAATGACGTGTCCTTCTCCTAACCTCTGGGCACCTGCACAAAGGAGAATASTCCTTATAGGATTATCTCTCCCCTAATGCTTAAGTAAGTATGTGTTTTAGATGAGGTAAGTAAGCAAGTAAGCAAAGATTAATAGATTGACTGTAGGATTAAAGTCTTTTCAATGATTACACTATGATTATAACATTCCCCCATGAGGGGTATTTATAGGGCTTTGGGGTGAGCACTTGGCCAATCATGTTGTGCCAAATGTCACGATCTCATGCCATCTTAGGGAAATTTTCCATCCCATGTAGGTCTTAGATCGTTTCGTCTTTACCACATTTGCCATTTTAGGCACTAGCCATAAGTGATACATAACTTGCCTAGCCCTTAGGCAAGTTGTAGTTATGCACCCCTTAGGCGTCTCACATTGAGTGCACGTGACTTAGAAGTCTAGACTTTTAGCCACATCATTTGCCCCTCAAACCATCCTATTTAACTTATTTTATGGGATTAGTTTGTCTCTCATCTTGTTAAGGTTAGTCTCTTCCTTTTGATAGGAGACAAATAACCGTGTTTAATTTCACAAAATTCAAAAGAACTACCTATAGGAGAGAGATTAAAGTTCAGAACGAAGTTGTTTGCTGTAATTGAAATCTGCTCTTTTTCTATAGGTAGTATCTCATGCAATGTCATTAGATCATGATGGGAATTCTATCTGTCTTTTTGTTGTTTCTTTCTACAGGTTGATACTTAGGCCCCACCTTAATTTATCAAATGGTTGAGCAGTGGTAGCATAGACCGAGCCGAGAGCATTGGCCGAAGAACAAAACCGAGGGCATAGGTCGAGGCCTGTGAACCATTCTGGGTCAACCCAAGTGCGAAATGCAGGTTATGGGTTCACATATGTGTTATCGGCATCCTATGGTGCCTGTTATCCTTTGTGACTAATAGCCGAGTTATCTTGGGTTTAACTGTCGCGTGCACCCATTTTGGGGTCGCAGGTGGTATACCAGCATGTTGGTAAGCCGGTTATGATCTATTGGTTCAATGCCGGTTGTCACATCTTGTGATCCCCCTTATTAGATGCCGGTTATACCCCTTTTGGAGTTGCAGCTAGTATATCGACATCATTTTGGCCGGATGGTGCTAGTATTCGGGGTCGTACGCCTAATAGGTTACTTTATCGTGCCGCTTAGGCTTGTTTTGAGATTGTAGGTGGTATACCGGCATCTATTTGGCCGGTTACGCGTAGTGCTTGGTGACCTCAACTGAGTATAGTATAGCACATTAATGTGTTGCCTAGTCCCATTTTGGGGTCACAGGTGACATACCGGCATCTAATTTGTCGGTTATGCTTAGTACTTGGTGATCTTAACTAAGTTCATTATAGCACATTAATATGCCACCTGGACCCATTTTGGGGTCACAAGTGACATACCGGTATATAATTTTCCGGTTATGCTTAGTACTTGGCGATTTTCACCAAATACATTATAGCACATTAATATGCCACCTACACCCATTTTGGGATCATAGGTGACATACCGGCATCTAATTTGCCGATTATGCTTAGTACTTCGTGATTTTCAATAAGTTCATTATAGCACATTAATATGTCGCCTGGACCCATTTTGGGGTCATAGGTGACATACCGACGACATCTAATCTTCCGGTTAAAATCTTGAAGAATTCTGTGATTTAGACGATGATACCCGTATGTCAAGTTCTTGCATACACCAAGAGGGTTGCTTTATTGGATTTCTCGAATTTCCCGCTAAAATTCTCTATATATCTAGCTATGGCTCGAGGAGAGAGAAAATCACAATTTATTCTTCTAATTTATCAACATCTCTCTACATTTCCTTCTTTCTCTCTCTAGTTTGTTTCTTTCAAGTGCTTTTCTCTCTCTTACGTGTCTTTCAGGTGCTTTCTCTCTCTTATGTTTCTTCCAGAATTTCAGTCTTCCATAGTTTCATTCTCCAGAGTCGCCCGGCTTCTCTTACATGTATAGTTCTTATTCTTTATTCTTTTTCCTTACTCAATAATGTCTTCAACTGCCTCCTCTGCTTCTTCAAACTCTCTTTCCACTAAAGTTGATGTTGGAGGCCTCTTGGGGCGTAAGCCAACATTTGCCGAGTCCATAGGCACTCAAGAGTCCTCTGTCCGTCCTCAAATTTAGAATAACAAGTCATTTATCCCCGATTATTTTCAAGGGCGAATGGCTAGAGTCAAGACCATTGGACGATTAATAACTGAGGGCGAAGCAGGGGGTGTCGAGTCTACCTTCAGGGTTTTTCATTGGAGGAACAGGATCAAGGTTTTGAACAGTATGAGTGTTTCGTCTCTTTGAATGAAGATAACTCTATGGCTATTGAGGGCCATGAGATAGCAGCCGACCAGGATCTGGCCGAGTCGATTGATAAAGCCGACCAACCCGAGCCAGCGGCTCAAACGGCCGTTCTCGCAATCTCTTCCTCGGATTCCTTCGATGCCGAAGAGGAAGAGGATCTTGTACCCGGAGAAGGTTCTTAGAGGGTCGAACTGGGGAAGTCGTCTTCTCGAAGGCCAAAGATAGGACGGATGAAGAATTCATCCCATCCAACTGTTACCTAACACAGTTCGCCGAAAAGCTGGGAGTAGGAGCATCAGACATAATTGTGCCCACTACCGACCAAACCATTATTGACGCTCCCTCCGAGTACGTTGGTATATACCGGGCCATACTCGACATGGGATTAAGGTTCCCCATTCCTTCTTTCATTTTAGAGATATTATCGCGTTATAACACATCCTTTCTTTTATTGTCGGTTCTAATAGGTGCAAGGAGCTGAATATTAATGCTTTCGCCTATATACACTGTTTGACCAAGGTGTCAGGTTGTAAGTTAGGTTGGTTTCAACTATCCAATAAGGGCGGTTACATGACCGCTTGGAATAAGATCAACAGACACTGAGAATGGAAATCGGAGTTTGTGTTCATYCGGGGCAACTTCAACAATGAAGTACTCCGGATTCTACTTCGGATGAACGACTCTACTCCCAACTGTTCCGTGGTGAACTACTTCCCTGATTTGGACGAGAAGTATGAAGCTGTCAGGGATAACAGCTTCATACTTCTCGTCCAGCCAGATACCGAGGAGGAACAAGTGGAAGAAAGTGCCAAGGACAAAAATTTTCTAGTGCCGGCCTTATGGTTACCCCTAAAGAAGTGGTTTAGGGATAACAGCTTCCTTAAAACTGTGGGCCTTTTCCCTTGCTCAAAGAAGAATAAGGTAAAATGCCGGTTGATTGTTGCCTTTCCTTTTTTATTCTGTTTTCTAACCCTTTTCCGTTCTATTTTCAGTCGCTGCTAAGAAGGTAGTACCCGCCATTCGCCGAGGTAACATTCCTAAGGGTTCAGAAAAAATAATAGAAGCAATGGACATTGTAGATCCCTACATTTGTCCCACCATAAAGGCCAATAATAAAACTATAACACAACGCAATTGGTTCAATTCTAAAAAACTACTCCCTTAAACAATGCTCTAGAATCTCGATTTGCAAAGCRGAAATAKCTTTCCTTGCCCAAAGCACCCATAAAAATAAGTTTTAATTTCAAAATGATTTTGACTTATTTTTAGACATTTTTTTTAGAATTTTTAGGAATTGTTCTGAATTTTTCTAAGCATTTTTGACATTTTTCGGAATTATTAGCATTTTAATTAATTTTGCGATGATTAATTACATTAGAAAAACAATTTCAAAATTCATGAAATTTTAAAACAACACACTATTGTTTACATGGAATTTTATGAATATTTTTTCATAATTTTTGGAGTTGTGGAAATTTAGTTATGAATTTCTGAAGCAAAAACGCACAGCTGAGCAAAACGGCTCATTACGGGAGCTTCGGGGCCGCACCTAAGCGTGGGGTTGACACGAATATCTCTCCAAATAAATCATCAATTTTGTGTCAAAATGTAGTGAACAAATAAAATCAAATGATATTTTATTTTGATCTTATATTATACGCAATCTTCAAAAAAGGCAAGGGAAATCATCCAAAAAAATGGAAAGACACTGGGCGCAATTGRGCCCAGTTTTGGGTGTAATTGCGCCCAAATTCTTGCCTTTTTTGGCTTTGGACTATAAATATAGGCTAACCGCCRTCTCATTTGCAAATTGGGGACGAAAAAAGCTCGGCTATTGTCTCTTTGTCTCGTCCATACTCTATCCCTCTTTTCCAAAAATTCTCAAAGAAACTCTTTCAAATTTAATACATACTCAAAAACACATTCAATACACATTCAAATCTAGAGATCAAGGCATTCAAAGAAATCGTTCGAGGATTTTTCGACCACGCATTGTTGGTATAACCTARGAGGCCACAAAACTCATAGAAACTATCTCCTTCTTCTATTCTCTTTAATTTTTCTTTGATTTTGCTTGTTTTTATCACTTTGAATCATGTAATATTGATGAATAAACTATTAGACATCAATTAACATGTAAATAAACCTCTTATTTTCTTTGTTTTCAATTCGATTTCAATATTATTGTCAATACTAACTTTTTCTTTGATTTTCTCATGTAAATAACACTTTGTGAGGCATTTCGATTTCAAATCTAACTATTGTTTTTGCGTTTTGTCTTATCTTGGATAGCGATTCGAGATAAGTAATTTTTTGCTTCCTTCATGTATATTCTTAGTCTTATTCTTGTATATAATTTCTCCATCACCATTAATCTTGCTAATTAAAGACCTATTAATTGATTGTTATGCCTAATAAGATAATTATGGACAAACGGTTTAGGATCCAGGAATCTTGGCCTAATTCAAAGCGACAACAATTAATAGTCTTTCATGCATTAATCCACTTGCCTAGTAACAACTAAGGATCAATACAGACATATATGTTGTTTGATATTATAATTAGTGAGTTTGCAATGAGACCTAGTAGAGGTCGCTAGATGTGGGGGGGGGGGTGTTGTGCACTACTTCGCCCTTACCCTCATCCCCTAATCCAAACCTTCGGTGCACTACTAGACATGGAGTTCTTCGCCTTGCTTTATGCAATTATAGACAAGGCTTAAAACGGGTTCCGCAGCTTCCCGAAAGAAGTGTGGTGGCGACTTCCTCTATTCGATWTCGAGTTTCTATGACCCTCAATGCCAAGCATACTCACACTATGCAAAATAACAAGAATTCAATTCTTCGCAATACGGTGTCTCAACCGAGACTGTGCCCCGCGGGGCAGAAGGATAGGACCTAGTCCGGCCCAGTSACGCCCCACACCTGTACAAACGCCTTCTTTGCCGATGATCTAATGAAGTCCATCAGAGAGAATCAGGCCGAAACCAAGTAGACCATTCCCTTCATAATAATCAATCTTCATTGATTTAAATGTTGCTCGACATCTAATTGTTTGGTTGTGATGTATAGGCCAGTGAGATGCCATCCAATGTGGCAAGAGTTTTTGGCCCAGGAGCCAGAGTTAAGACAATTGCGGCCAGGGTTAGTGGCCACACCTCTAAGGAGGTGAAAGCTAAGGAGACGACCCAGTCCGGCCCGGTGATGCCCCACGCCCGTACAGTTTTTTGGCGACTTCACTAGGGAGTTCTTTAGGGTTTTAAACCCTACTGAACAAGTGGATGAAACTAAAAAAGTCTCACAAATTCACCGATGCAATATTGAACATGTGGTGCTAGGCATCTTGCATTACGCGGTACTTAGGTTGTTGGCACTGAGTATTCTCTTTCTCTGCAACACGTCTCACATTCGTGTGTTCTACACTCGAGACAGACCGGGGGGGGCTTACTTAAGATTGGCGCTGGTGCACTACCTATGTAACCAACTCTTAAGCTCGATGCCCATCCCTACCATGACGCGCGACTGCGTGCCCTACAAAGTCGTAATGGTTTAGACCTCCTTTGATCATCACAGTAGGTTGGATGTATTAACGACCTTTCTAATCCTAGTCATGGAACCCTTTCGGACACCATTGACTGACCATAGCAGACTTTAGGTTGCATCTATTATGTTGATGTGCTTTATGTGTCTACACGTGCATATGCAATTCCGTCTCACTTCTTTCGAGTCCGTGGACCATGATCCATGTCAACTTCTAGTCCATCCATAGTCCATATTCTATTCGAATTTAACTCCACTTCAAATTCCACAAAAATTATCTCTACATTCATGGGCCACATCCATAGTCTCAATCCACAAATTCTCCATCTCCAATAACACTCCACATTCAAAATCATCTTCCCTTCCACATTCAAGTCCACATAAAAGAGCCCAATGGTGACTCAATGCTATGTTCGTCTAGTTTAGAGTCCAGTCCAACTCTAGTCTAGTTTGAGTCTAGCCCAAACACCTCAAAACAGACCGAGGTCTTTGTCCAGTCCAAACACAATCCCGAGTCCAAATTCAAGTCTCGTGAGTCCTAGTGCCTTAATCTAGACCAAGATACTAGTCCATGTCAAGTCTAGGCCAAATGTCAAGTCCAATTCTAGCCTTAAATCAATGTCAAGTTCAAGTCAAATAGGTTTTGATGCCTCAAACCAGATAGAGGTTCAAGCCAAAATCTAACCCTGAGTCAACTCACAAGTCAAATGGCCTAACCCAAAGCCAACCCACAAGTCAAATAGCCTTCCCAAGAGTCAAGTGGAGCTTCTATGGCTTAGGCAAACAAGGTTCACAACATCAAGGCGAGCTCGTTGCAAGGGCTTTGAGACCAATGACCATGACAAGTTACAAGTTCAAGACAAAGTGCCCTTAGAATGAGTCAACAAGAGTCCCAGTCCTAGCCACAATGTCCCCTTTCTTTCCTTCCATAATTGAGTRTATGTCAATTAGGATAGTCTCCATCTCAAATAGCCTCTACACTTTTCAAATTCAATATTAAAAAATGGACTCCTCTCTTCTCAAGTCCAAGTTCTAGTATTATTAATTCGATGATGAGACTCTTACCACTCAATGACCTAAAAAAAAGGCAAAAAAATTCAAAATCAAAATGGACATGCTCGAGAGGCCCTCTTTCATAGCTCCAGGCCACAAAAATTATCCCTTCTCTTCTTTCACCTTCGACAAAAAAACAAACATCCATTGCAACCCCTTTGAGCCTAATAGCCATTTTCTTTCTTACCCACATCAAATACCATTTAAATACCAAACAATGATAAGCAAAGTTCAAACCAAATTTCAAAGCTCAACTCAAAGCCTGCTAATGCTTTGAATGATGTGCTTCGAAGCTTGAATGCTTGTGAAAGGGAGGACCTTGCAAGGCTGAAATATGATGTTCTCTTTGTTTAAGGTATGTAAGTCTCGATACAAACCTTATTTATGTTGTTATAAGCCTGTGGGACCCACTGATGCATTGTTTTCGTCTTCGGGACAAGGAAATTGTTCCTATGCCTGAGGAACTTAGTGCTACTATTGTCTGGCCTGTTGTAAGTCTCGCTTTTATCCCTAATACGGCGGATCGCTTTGTTGACGAATTTGAGCGATACTTGAGACTTAGTCCAACTATTTCACGACGCATAGTGCATGGTCGAGAAAATTTATTTTCTTGCCTTAGTTGATTATTTTGCTAGTGGAATGCCTCTTGCCGTAGAATTTACTGTAGAAGTGCAATTATGATTTGCTTGTTTCCGTGTTTCCTGTTTGTCCATGGCAAGCCGAATGTCGGTCACGCTAGCGTTGTATTTATTGTCGAGCAATGCAAGGCTAGCTGTACTCCTGTGTCGTTGTGTACGGGGGAATTATTCATGATGCTTGATCGTCTTAAAAAGGATGCGCATGCGCCCTTGTTTGGATGCCCCGTTTTGTTACAGGTACCATATTTCATCTGAATATTTGCAAAATAGTGCATTTATACAAATATTATAGCTTGTTTATTGATGTGATGACTAAATATTACACATGCTGCTGTTTCATGACAGATTTGGTTGATGGAGAGTTTGAGCCTAGTTGAGACGACCTAGAATCCTATCAAATATTCTTCTAAGGGATTCTTTTCCCGTAAGAGGGTCCATGTAACCAAATCTCAGCATAAGTGGATTCTTATCCTTGGTAACTGTGGCATTCTCATGTGGTGGACTGTCCCTTGGTGGGGTATTAGGAGTATGGTGCATACTCGCTTGTCTTCATATGTGGGCTTGGCTAGCTTGGCCGTGTTGACCTTTTTTTTTCCCTTCAAGGGTGATGAGGAAATTCGAGAAAGTTCAGCTTATTCCCGTTGTTGACACAGTTTGTCCTGAGGACAAGCGTTTGCATTCGGGCAGTGCAACAAAGTGGGAGAAGTACTTGGAATCCCATTCAACACTTGAGGTGATCCCACTTGCTCGAGGTGACCACAAGATTTTTGCTCATTACCGTGTATGGATGAATGCCACTTATGTGATGAGCTGTGTTGAGGAATGACGTGCAGAGCACAAGGACCATTACAAGAGTGAGAGACTTGACTTTGACTCTACTGAGACCCCTGCTTCTAAGTCTAGAGCTATTTCTGCTAAGGACAGACTTGGTCCTAAGAAGGTGCTCGTTTGGAGTACGCTTGAAAGACTTCCTCCTTTGAGGATTGACTCAAGCATTGCTGAAAGAAGACTTGGGCCTAAAGAGATGCTTGGGGGTGATGCTAAAGGAAAAGGGAAGGCTACTATGGAAGATAGACCCAAAAGATGCAAATGGGTGAGGAAGCCTAAAGGTGAGAGCTCAAGTGCAAAGAAGGATGATGCCAAAGAGCAAGAAAAGGAGAGGAAGGAGTGATTGCTTTTTTCAACAACTCTTGTTTAATTTAATGTTTGTTTTAGTTTTGAGTTAATAAAGTGATTGGCCTGCGAGCCGCTTTTTCATTTATTAAGTGAACTTTGGAGATTGAAGTTTCTTTTAGCATTGTAGTTGTTCAAATTACAAGTAGTAATAAATTACAAACTTGCATTGCTTTTTATACATTGTTTTTACTTTGAGCATGTTGAAGAAAACTTCGTCCAATAGCCGCTTGATTGTTGTTCACTTGCTAATCCCAAAATAAGTAGGGAACTTGTTATTGTGGCCGAATTTCAGGGCGAGGCTGCCTACMTATCTCATAAGGAATCAGGCCAACCGTAGTTTTGATGCATGATGCTATTTTGTTGCTGAGACGCGGTGCGCGTGTATGCCTTAGTCATAATATTTCTTGAGCTGGTCTAAGTTGGTGAGGCTGTAAAAATTATCACCATTTGTGTCCGTTAGTTGAACTACCTTTTTTTGTAAGATCTTTTTGACAATGTAAGCACCCGCCCAATTAGGATGAAACTTGCCTCGAGGATCTAGGACTATTTTGCAAAGCGCTTTAAGAACCAAATCACCTTCTTTGATGCCTTGTGATTTGACTCTTCTAATTGAATTACCGTTCGACCCTCATTTTGTATGCTTGCACATGATGCAAGGCTACTAGCTGTTTTTCTTCCAGCAAAGCTAACTCATCGAATCTTGCCCTTACACATTCTACTTATGGGATTTCGCTTTCTAGGACGATGCGTGAAGACGGGATCTCTAGTTCTATTGGTTGAACAGCTTCGGCACCATGGACCAGTGAGAACGGAGTAGCTCCTGTTGAAGTGCGAATAGAGGTCCTGTAACCCCATAGTGCGAAGCATAGCTTTTGCGGCCAATCTCAATAATTCTCCGTCATCTTAGAGATAATTGTTTTGAGATATTAGTTAGCTGCTTCGACTTCCACATTGGCTAGTGGCCTGTATGGTGATGACTTGTGGTGCTGAACCTTATACTTGGCGATCAGATCTGCTCATTCTGCTTGAAAGTGGGTGCCGTTGTCACTAATGATTTCGTTGGGACTCCATAGCGACAAATGATGTTGTTTCTATGAACTTTTCCACGTGCTTAGCTTGGAGCTTAGCATATGATGCCGCTTCGACCCACTTTGTGAAGTAATCTATGGCCACAAGTATGAATTCATGACCTCCTTGCCCGGGAGGCGTAATATTCACTATTATGTCTATTTCCCATGTAGAGAAAGGCCATGGAGAGACAAACGTGGATAGGAGAGACGAAGGAACATGTTTTGCATTGGAGTATTTTTCGCAAGTGTCACACGTACGAACGTATTGCATACAATCCCTTTCCATGGTGGTCCAGTAATACCCCAATTTGATGATCTTAGAGGCTAGGAGCCTGCTATTCATGTGGGTGCCATAGATCCCGTCATGYACGTGCTCCATGACTGTTTTGCTTACTTGTTGAGTGATGCAGATTAGGTGGAGACCATTATAGTGGCGTTTGTAAAGTTCTCCGCCTTAAAGTAGGTACTGAGATGCGAGACACCTTAAAGCCCTTCGTTGCTTTTTGGTTGCACTAGAAGGATATTAACCCATTTCTAGGTGGTCCCTGATGTCATTGTACCATGGCATTTTTGGATCGAGGTTGGGCTCCTCATTTGTTTCGTCTAAAGTGCAGACATATGCTGGTTCTTGTCTTTGCTCAATGACTAAGGGCATTTGGGTCACTGAACTCGGAATTTTCACCATGGATTCGAGTTTTGCTAGTGCATCTGCGAATTGATTGTCTTCGCGCCGTAGGTAGGTTTATTTAACTTCGTCTACCTGGTATGCAATGTTCTCAAGATAGGACTAATACGGAGCAAGGCTTTCACTTCGTACCTTCCATCGACCTGAAATCTGGTTTATGATGAGTGAGGAATCATCATATACCCGTAGTTTCTTTATGTTAAGTGCAATGGCAGCTTGCAGACCTAGAATACATGCTTCGTACTATATTGCATTGTTAGTGACGTCGAAGTCGAGCTTGACGGAAATTGGGGTGTGCTCCTCTTGTGGAGAGATTAGAAGCACTCTAACTCCACATCCCTTTTGATTAGATGTGCCATCGAAGTATAACGACCAACTGTCTATCTCGGTCATCATTAGTTCTTTGTCTGGAAAATCAAAGTCCTCAGGAAGGACTTCATCTGGATAGTCTGCTAAAAACTCGGAGACAATACTACCTTTAATGACTTTTTGAGGTATGAACTTAAGGTCAAATTCGACGAGCATAACCATCCATCTAGACATGCGTCCGTTGACTACTAGCTTTTTAAAGAGGTATTTCAAAGTATCGTTCCTTGTATGGAAGGAGCTTTTTACTGAGGCAGTAGATTGCACTTTCATTGCCGTCAATTTCTTGAGCGAGCATTGCTTCAGCAGCGGTACTGGTTGCTGTATGTGTAGTATGTGGCGCTTGCATTTTTGAGACCAAAAGGCATCACAGTGTAGTATGAGGTAGTATGTGCTCTTGCATTTTTGAGACCAAAAGGCATCATAGTGTAGCAATATAGCCCCCACGGAGTGGTGAAGATTGTCTTTTCCATGTCTTCTTCGGCCATTTTGACTTGATTATACCCCGCATACCCATCCATGAACGAGAGCAAGGCATGATCTGTTGTGTTGTCCACAAGTACGTCTATGTGTAGTAGAGGGAAGTCGTCCTTCGGACTTGCTTTGTTTATGTCACGAAAGTCTACACACATTCGAACTCGCCCATCATTCTTAGGTACTGGAACCACATTTGCTATCCATTGAGGGTGATTGACGACCTTAATGAAGCCTGCATTGTGTTGTTTGTTGATTTCATGCCAAATGTTAAGGGCAACATCCGGTTTCATGCGACGAAGCTTTTGTTTGACTTGCTTAGCCCTTCTATGAGCGGAATTCTGTGCTGTGCGATGTCTGGATCAATCCCTGGCATGTCTTCGTAGGACCAACCAAAAACATGCTGGAACTCTTTCAGTGTTGCAACCAGTTCATCCCTTTCTTGCGGACTCAGTGTCAGACCAATCTGTATCTCCCGCGGCGTGTTGTTGTCGGAGATGTCTACCTTTTTCTCTTTGCTCTATGACGGAAGTTTTCTTTTCATGCTTTTCTATTGCCTTTATTAACTCATTGTTGTTTTGTTTGTTTTCGAGTTGTGAATTAAAGCAATCATAAGAGGGAAAAGAGGAGTAAGCAAAAAGGATCATGTTATTAAACTCTGAAAAGAGTATAGATAAGTTTGTCTCCGAAGAGACTTGATTGACAAGGGAAAGGGAGATACTAGGCTCCTTGACAGACTCAGGAGGATAATCCCTAGGACTAACTATCCTAGCTTCTACAACACTAGAATCAAAATCAGTCTCAGATTTAGATTCCTCGAGTAATGGTCCTTCGCCCATGGTGCACTTGATGACCTTGCCTCCTCGAGTAGTTATCTTCACGATTTTGCGCCAACCTTGAACTAAGCCTTCGACTGGTGTGATGAGAGTGGTGGGATCGAAGGCTTCCTTGGTCATGGCCACGAAAACCTCTTGTTCGGCTGGAGGGGTGATTTCTTCGCCAAACAGGAGTCCCAAACCTTGTGCTTCGAGGCCAATTAGGACAGATGCCTTGCTTGTGGGGACAGGATCCCCATCTACAAAGTTGCAGTTACTAAAGATCACAAGTCCTGGATATTTATTACCATTCATGCCTATGAAGTGCTCCAAAAATTCGTAATATGGACTAAGAGTAATGTCGCATTCGTCCCTCTTCTTAGAGACCTTCTTACGTATGAACTCCAAACGCTCTTCATGGGAAGMAATGTATCCCAGACCGAATCTGTCGTTCTTCAGTATGGGTTCCCGAAAAGGAGTTGCTTTTGCTTTGTGCAGTTCGAGTGTCATCCCTGGGAAGTTCCCCTTATCTCGTAGGATTGCATTGGCTACCATGTTGGAATGTGGATGGAAGTCAAAAGGGACCTTGTCTTCTTCCAAGACTGCAACGGTAAAACCTCATAAGTATTCAACGTMCTCATCATGCTCGACATGGAATATGGGTTACTCAATTGCTTAGATTCTCATAGGAGATGCGTCGATGGTTACGGGCTCACCTTCCTGAATGAATTTCACCTTTTGGTGGAGTGTAGAAGGGACGGCTCCTAGCTCATGAACCCATGGTCGTCCTAGTAGTAAGTTGAAAGTTGGTTTGATGTCAATCACATGAAATCGGACCTTCTTTCAACCGGCCCCGTAGTAATGTTGAGCCATACTGTGCCTAGAGTGTTCCTCTTGTTGTTGTCTTATGCTCGAATAGACAAATTGTGAGGTTGCATCTCACTTTGAGAGATACCCAACTTATGTGTGGTCCTTAGTGGACAAACGTTGATTGCAGAGCTGTTGATTACGGAGACGTTGATTAACGTAGAGAGCTTGGGTATGCTCGTTGCCTTCCATTGGGAGATCACCACTATGAGTTGTCAAATGTTCACATCTGCCTTTATCTACTTCAGATGTTTGATGATGAGATTCTCTTCTTGTGGAAGAGGTGGCGGATGTGGTGTGACTTGAGCATTTGGTTCATCGGTGGGAGTGTTGAGTCGGCCAGACCTAGTGAGAACCTGAACCTCCTTAGACTTGGAGGAAGGTGCTAGACCATAGAGGGTTTCAAAGACTGCATTCTCTTCCTGGAAGTTAGTGGTGAACGTATTTTGAACATCCCCGTTCATGTAAACATTTTCAACATCGATATCCCATATGCCGTTCACATGACGGAACAGGTGCGACACCACCAATTGAGGAAACGGCTGTCTTGTTGGTGCAATGAGAGTGGTAGGATCGAAGGAATCCTGGTCTTCTCTTATCATGGACACTTGAGCATGTTGTTTAGAGCCTTTGATATGAAAGGGGAGACAACCACTGTCTATCAAGTCATGGACTGCTTCCCGCAATGTAAGGCATTCTTCGGTGTCATGGCAATGTCCTCTATGGAATTTGCAAAACTCGTCTATGCTCCATTTAGGAGGCCTTTTCTCCAAAGGAGGATTAGGAGTAGGGCGTTTTGGCGTAATGAAGCCAATTGCCTTGATGTGCTCAAGGGCTGGGGCATAGGGCATGCCTATCCTTGTGTATTTGCGCTTGTTACGAAGCACAGGTGCCTTCACCATAGTCTTGCTTTTAAGAGAATCATCGTTCCTCTTCATTGCTTGGACCATGTGGGAAGTGATGACCTCCACCATATCAGTTGTTAGCTTTGGTTCAGTGTCATTCTCGCTAACTGGTTCTTGCAAATTGTCATGTGAAGAAGTTACTTCTCCCTTGGACAGAACCCGGTCTACATATTTCTTAAGGATGCCATGGATCACTTCCTAAAGAATTTCCATGACCTGGGTGTTGGAATTCTCTAGCTGAGCGACTCGAGAAGCCAATGAGGGTCTCATTCAAATCAGCTAAAGTTAAGTCCATTTGAGTGTCTTCACTATCCATTAGTGCAATAGTGTTGATTAACGGAGTGCTGCTTGAGAACGTGGAACGAACCCTATGTCTACGAGCCCAACTGTTAGTGCCTACCCTGTTTGCACATGGACCAAAGGTTAAGTTCCATGTCAAATCAACCTGTGATGCAATGCATGTCTTAGGGGTGATCATTCCCTTGCCTATTGACTGACTAAAAATGTAAAAGTGCATGAACGTCGGAAATTCACCTTTCGCCTTTTATTTTTCGTTTTTCACTTTTTTGTCATTTTTTCGTTTTTTTTTTGTTTTTTTCTTCTTTTCTCTTTTATTGTCTCTTTTTTGAAAAGCCAAAGTTCAAAGGTCCGACGTCCGTTTACAATCGTATGACTCAACAAAGACGTGACGCCTAATGATTCTAGTTTACAACCACTTCGACATTACGACGCATAAGGAACGATCACCTTGCTATAAGAAGACTATTACATGACTCAATGACTTGTTTGATATGTATGCAAAGCTAGGGTCCTTAACACATAGCACGTTGTCACGCTAGCATGAACCTTATACGCTAAAGATAAACAAAAGTCCAGCCACCTAGAGTCAGTTGCTACGTTATCGAATAGGTCAGTCCGGGTGTCCAAGACGGTCCCATGACTAGGCTCAGAACGATCCTTAACACATCCAGGCCGCTGTGATGATCAAAGGAGGTCTAAACCATTACTAGTTTGTAGTGCACGCAGTCACGCGTCATGGTGGGGATGGGCATCAAGCTTAAGAGTTGGTTACATAGGTAGTACACTGGCACCAATCTTAAGCGAGCCCCCCTCCCCCGGTCTTGTCTCAAGTGTAGAACGACCTAAGGTCCAACGGAAACTCAGTGCCAACGACCTAAGTTCCGTGTAATGCAGGATGCCTAAAACACAATGTCGTCTTTAGGACGCTGAAAACACGTAACAATTCGAGTATTGCCCACCCATCACTAAAGGTAATAGCTTTAGTGAATCACCCCAATGAAGTCACCAGAAAATTGTACAAGCGCCGAGGCGTCAGCTAGTCGGACTTGGTCCGGTCCCTCTGCTCCGGGGGGTACAATTAAAGGGCGGRTCGGTTTGTTTTCTAGAATTGAATTCTTGCTTTTGCATATTGTGAGTATGTCTGGAGTTTGTGTGTTTATACTTGAAATGAGTAAAGGAAGTCGCCACCGCACTTCTTTTGGGAAGCTACGAAACCCATTTTAAGCCTTGCCTATAATTGCATAAAGCAAGGCAAAGGACTCCATGTCTGGTAGTGCACCAAAGGTCTGGATTAGAGGTGTCTCTTATACACATCTAGATGTGTATAAGAGACAGCCCCCCCCCCCCCCCCCCCCCCCCCCGCATCTAGCGACCACTACTCAATTATTGCGAGTTCATTGTCCGAAAGACAACAACAAACAGTTTTCCGTTTTAAACCCTAAGCATGCAATATTACTAGGTGGGTAGTTTAACAGAATACTATGCACGGTAGTGTCTAGTTTGTTGTGGCATGTGTTGTTAATTCCGTATTCCAGGAGCCTAATGCCGATTGTCCATAGTTATCTTATTAGGCATGAAACACGAAATTTGCAGGTCTTTGTTAAAGCATATTAWWGTTGTGAYACAAGCATGCAAGCACTCGTGTGAAGAATTTAAAGTTATGCCTTAAGATTGCTTTTAATTCGAATTGCCGAATCATTTTTTAATCAATATTACATGCAAATTACATAGAATGTCGAAACTCTAAACAAGCATGCAAAAGGGTGTTTAGAATTGAGACGTTGGCCTCAAACCTACCTCGCAACACGATGTTGAAGACCAAGAATGCTTCCTTGGACCCTTAGGAACCCTTGTCGAACCTTAGAACCCTTGAAAACCTTTTAGGTCTAATGCAAAAGAACCTTTGAGTATGTTTGTTTTGTGTTTGAATTGTGTTTGAATGTGTTTGAGAGAGAGATAGTGAGAGAGAGAGAGAGAGAGAGAGAGAGAGGACGAGTGAGAGAATGCACGTCCAAAAGCCAAAAGTGAGTGAAATGAATAGGGGAGGCGCCCTATTTATAGGCAAAGGTCAAAATCGGTCAAAAATAGGCAAGTTTTGGGCGCAATTACGCCTAAAACTGGGCGTAATTACGCCCAAAACTATGCGCAATTGCGCCCAGTATTGGCCTAGATTTTGGCCGATTTGCTTGCCTCGAATAGCYTGATTGTGATTGTCTAATATCGTAATATAATCGTACGTGATGTTATACGATTATTATTCGATATTATTGCGATTGTGTCGGATATTATTGCGATATTCGAGATTGTTTTACCTCGAATAGCGAGATTGTAATGAAATAATATCGTAATATAATCGTATAAAATATATASGCAATTTTATACAATCATAGTTGATATTATTGCGATTATGGATAATATTACCACGATGCTCGGGATTTTCAACTCCCTCGGGACGCGTGTCTCGAGGTGAAAAATCCAGAGATGGCCCGCTATGCTCGGTTTGCGTTTTTGCTTAAGAAATTCGTAAATATTTAACCATAAATCAAAAAATTATGGAAAAAGTATGTAAAAATTCCTTGTGAAAAATAGGGTGTTGTGCTAAAACTTTGTGAATTTTGGAATTGTGTTCATGATTTATTTAATTATCGCAAAATTAATTAAATTGTCGAAAATTCCGAAAATTGCCAGAAATTATTAGAAAAACTTCAGAAAAATTTCGAATAATTCTATAAAAATGTTTAAAAATAATTGAAAATTATTTGAAAATTAAATCTTATTTTTTGAGGCGCTAAATACCTGGAAGAGGTGTCCGGTGCAAGGGAATCTACCTTTTTTAGGGCCTGTCAGGGTCTTAACTCTCTCGATTTGACTTGTATGCTGTGAGGGGAGTCTTATCATTGGCCGTTTTTGGCTAGGGACAAATGTATGTATCTACAACCARAATTTAATCATATACTTGTCTGGCTCTCGGCCTTTGTCTCTGTCTCTTTTTTTTATTATAATATCTAAAAAGTGTAGAACCGAAAATCGATGAATGCCGAGGCTCCTCTAAATCATAAAATATAAGTAGGCCCATAGTCGACTTTTTTATGTTCGTAAAACAAACAAAACACACTATATGACGAGGGAGGCCTGGGGAGTTTGCAGGTCTAAGATTAATGGACTCGGAACTTTACTAGGAGTGTCGAGTCAATCAATCTCCATTGATTGCCCTCAAACTCGCAAGGCATCCCTCATGTTTGTTAGTTTTACAATATGTCGGTTAGCTTGATTTACCACTGATTAAATTCATTCTCTTGCCCTTTTGGGAACGTATGCCTTACTACTCGACTTTAGTTATTGAACCGAACTTGTTTATTGTCAGCTTTACTTTTTCTTTTTTTTATATATACCAGCCAAAATGTTGGCCGGTGACCTTTTGGCTTGTGGATATCTTGATGTGCTACACTTTAAGACTCCTTACCATCGTCTATTAGGATATCTTTGTGCTACAACTCATGCTGCTTCTTTGGGTCACAGATATTATTAGGCCATATATTTGGCCGAATGTTTTTTAAATTGTTTGAAGGCATTTTAATTAGCAACTTCATACTCAAAATATTTTTCGAGAACATTGGCTACCTGCCCAATCATAAATTTCATTCATTGTTGGCAAAGCCATTTCATTACATTGTCGCTTTTACAAGATTACCTCATACTTCAACTATATTCACTAGACATAATACTTCTTAAGGTTTTCCACATTTCATGCCCTTGGTAACCTTATTCCATCTATTGTTTCAAGCTTGAAAGTTCCATCCCTCAAGACTTCACAGATCCAATATGAACCCTCCCAATTTGGAGTAAGCTTGCCCTGTTCCTTTGCCCTACCTTGAGCTTTCATCTTCCTGAGGACCAAATCTCCCAACTTCAAGGTTTGGGGGGACACCCGTTTGTTCTATTCCCGAGTCATATTCAACTTCTAGATTTGCTGCCTAATTAAGGCATTACCCCTAGTTTCAGGAAGTAGATCCAAACTGTGGCTCATGGCTGCCAAATTTTCTTCTTCTTCATACATCATTACTCTCATGGTAGGCTCTAGCATCTCAATTGGCAGCACTACTTCCAATCCGTATACCAATATGAAGGGAGACTCTCTAGTTGAGTTCTTGGTTGTTGTCCGTATAGACCACAACACATTATAGAGCTTCTCAACCCATAAGCCTTTTGCGTCATCCAACTTCTTTTTGATACCACTACGAATTATCTTGTAGAATGCTTCGACTTGGCCATTCGCCTGAAGGTGAGACACCAAAGCAAAGTGCCCCGTCGTTCCTTGTAGGGCTAACCAAATTGTGAGCTCGTTAGAGTCAAACTGTGGGCCATTGTCAAAGACAATGGATTGAGGCACTCCAAATCTTGTGATGATGTTCTTCCAAAATAATTTCTAGACATCAACCACCTTAATACTCTTCACAGGTTTAGCTTCAAGCCACTCAGTAAAGTGGTCTACAGCTGCCAATACAAACTTGCACTGTCCTGATGCCTAGGGAAAAGGACCAAGTATGTCCGTTCCCCACTTAGAAAAAGGGATTTGGGAGAGGACCGTGGACAGATCAGTGGCAGGTCTCTAATGAAGATTTCCATGTATCTGACACTTTCAGCATTTCCTTACTAATTCCAGCGCGTCTTTCCTCAAGCTAGGCCAAAAGTATCCCGTCCGCAAGGCCTTGCATGACAAAGCCCTTGTCCTTATATGAGAACCGCAAAACCCCTCATGGATTCTTCTAGTATATCCAAACCCTTTTCAGGGGTAACACACATTAGCAGCGGGTGGGAGTATGACTTCTTGTAGAGCTCGTCATTCCAGTATACAAACCAAGAGTCGCACTGTTTGACATATTTAGCTCGCAACGGGTCCTCGGGCAAGACTCCTTCAATTTTGTATTTGACTATGTCATCCATCCATGAGTTTCCCTAGTCTATGAAGTTGGTATGTTCAAGATTATCTATGGTTCGTTTATCCTTAACTTCCCAAAAGAAGACAGATCTGGGGCATCCCCTGTAGCGAAGCTGGCCAGTTTGGACAACGCATCTGCCTGGTTATTCTCTGATCTCGGTATCTACATTAACGCAAACTTCTCTAAACCTTGGGTTTCGTTCTTTACCAACTCTAGGTACTTGACCATACTCTCATCTCGCGCCTCATACTCGCCATTCACTGGGCTCACTATCAATTGTGATTCTGACATTGCCTCTATCTTTTTTGCCCCGGCTGCTCGGCGCATCTTGATGCCGGCAACTAGGGCTTCATACTCAGCCTCATTATTTGATGTTTGGAATTTAAATTTCATGGCATATTGAAATGTATGTCCCTCAGGGTATTTAAATATAATACCCGCTCCACAACCATTCTAAGTAAAGGAACCATAAACTAACAAAGTCCACACATCATTTTGCCCTTCCTGAGTTGGACACCTGGTAGTCTCGACGATAAAATTAGCCAGGGCTTGCCCCTTGATGGCTTTCCTAGGCTCGAATGAAATATCATGAGCGCTAAGGATCAAAGCCCATCTCATCATCCTCCCTGAGGCTTCCAGCTTTGTCAAAGGTTTCTTGTTCGGCACAGACGACAATCTTATGCGCTGATAAATATGGTTTAAGCTTTTGCCTAGCCATTAACAATGCCAGACCAAACTTTTCTGTTGTCGCGTATCTCAAATCCGCTCTTTGCAAGACATGACATACAAAATAGATTGGGAGTTGAGCCCCTTCCCTGTCAGCTACGAGAACTGCTGATATAGTATGGTCTAATACTGAAAGATAGAGATAAAGCGTTTCCTACCATGGGCTGGCCAGCCTTGGGAATGAGTGCAGATGTTCTTTCAGTTTCACAGATGCCCTTTCCGCTTCTTGAGTCTATGAAAACTTACAATTTTTTTATTGCTTTAAAAAATGGTTGGCACTTGTCTCCAAACTTAGACAAGAATCTCCCTAAGGCCGCTTAGCAACCCGTCGGTTTTTACACTTCCTTGACGGTTGTGGGAGATTTCATGTCAAGGACCGCCTGTACTTTGTCTGGGTTTGCTTCTATACCCCTTTCATCCACCGAGAATCCCAAAAACTTGCCTGACATCACTCCAAAGACACACTTTTTCGGGTTCAACTTCATCTGATAGTGTTTGAGTGTCTCGAAGGTCTCTTTGAGGTCTTGTGGGTGATCTACCAACTTCTTACTCTTTATAATCATATCATCAATATAGGCCTCCACGTTCCTAACTGCTGAGCAAAGATAGTTTTGATACACCTTTGAAAGGTGGCAGGTGCATTCTTTAGACCGAAAGGCATAACCTTATAACAATATAGCCCATTGTCCGTGACAAAAGCTATTTCGTCTTGGTCCTCCCTCTTAAGGGGAATTTGGTGAAAGCCTGAATAGGCGTCCACGAAGCTCATAGCTTCATGCTCTGCCGTCGTCTCCACCAACATACCTATCTTAGGCAACGGAAATGGATCCTTGGGACATGCCTTGTTCAGGTCTGTGTAGTCAACACACATCCTCCAACTCCTAATGGGTTTGGGAACTAGGACTATGTTAGCGACCCATTTTGGGTACTGACACGGTCTTATGAAACCTGCATCTAGCAATTTTTTAACATCTTCATCGGCTGCCTTGCTCCTTATCTATCCGAGATTTCTCTTCATCTAAATGACAGGTTTTTGACTTGAATCAACGTTCAAGGCATGTTGTGCAATTTCTAAACTAATGCCTGACATCTCTTTGACTATGAATGCAAAGAAATCTTTGTATACTTGTAGCAAATTTCTTATCTCTTAGCCGACCGAAGTTTCAAGAAACTGCCCTACTTTGACGGTGCGGTCAGGCTGAGAATTTTCTAAGACAAAGTCCTCGGGTATTTCTTTTCCTAGAGTCGGCTTGGATGCCACTTGGTAGAGTCCAAGAATTCCCATAGCTTCCTGATGTGCCCCGTGCACCATCATGACTTCTCCTGATTTCCTCTTTTTGTTAGGCTTGATGTCATCGATATCAATTGCTTCATCCTTGTCTTTGCCCCCAGTAAGTGGCTTGATAGTTGTCAGGTAACACTCTCTAGCCAGTTACTGATCACCATGTACCTAAGCAATGGACCCATCATCGCACACAAACTTCATCAACATAAGATGAGTCACAATTACACATTTTGCCCTATTGAGTGTGGGGCTCCCAAGGATGATGTTGTAAGTCGATAGGTTTTTCACCACTAAGAACTTGACTTTCATATGCCAACATTGGTCACCTCTTCCCATCCGGAGATCCAGGGTGACTGTCCCGGCAGGATGGATGACCCCGCCCTCTAACCCGATAATGGGATTGTGACCTGGGATAAGAGAGTTGTCATCATACCTGAGCTTGTTCAGGCACTCAATAGTGATTCTATCTGACGAGCTCCCCGTATCAATGAGTATCCGCCGTACTCGCTTGTCTGCTACTTTGAGTTCCACGACCAATGGATCGTCATGTGGGGTGACCAGTGGGCCTCTGTCTTTTTCACAGACCCAGACATCTGGGAACACGTCCTCTAGGTCTTCCTCGACCTTCATAGCCTGACCCGAACTCCTCACATAATCTTTTAGGCCCTTGACAGTAGGGCCTTCGGAGGCAAACCCTCTAAAGATCATGTGTACTGAAACAGTACAAGAGTCTCCACTATGTGGGCTTTGTTCTCTTGGCTTCCTAGCCTTAGCCGGCTCAGCATCCTCGATGCTTTTCACTAGATGCTTGGGTAACTCATCCTTCAGGGCCAAGACATCTAACGCTTTTTTTCAGATTAAAACAATCACTAGTCCAATGGCCAATTTCCCGATGGAACTTGCAATATTTGTTCGGATCACTTTTTTCTTTCTCCTTCCGGATGGGAGGAGGGTCATCGAATTTCACTTTCTTCTTTTCTTCTAAATAGACTTGATAAAGGTCTTTGGTGTACTCAATCGTTGGACCATTATCCATCCTTCTCCTTTTTCTTTCCTGAAAATTTCTCTGGCTTTCTAAGATGGTCCATGTAGCTTGTCGCTTCTTGTCATTTCTATCATTCCGATCATTGTTCTTGTGAGAGGGGTTCTGCGGACGATGTGTCTGTCCATGTCTCTCCTTTCCCCTAGTCATGGCACATATCTCCTCCGCTGCATGTAGTCCTCATCCTCTTTAAGACTTCCTTCAGAGTTGTGCACTTCTTTCTCATAAATTTGAACTTGAAGTGACTACCATCGAGCAACCCTCGGTAAAAGTTATACATGATCTGCATCGGACAACCTCGAGATTTTGAAGTCTCGTTGTATAAACCTTCTCACATAACTCCTCAGACTTTCATTCTCCTTTGGTAGATTTCCCCAAATGCATACTACTTCTTACGTTCTTGGCGGTTAGCCGTAAAATGATGAAGGAAGAGTATGCATAGTTTAAAAAAGTTATGGATACACGTGCTGGAATCCGCTAAACCATTTAAAAGCAACTCCTTGAGAGTTGCGGGGAAGTATCTACACATGTGGCATCATCAGCTTGTTTGGTTAGCATTAATGCTTGTACATTTTCAAGTGGTCGTCAGAGTCAGACTTGCCATCTAGGGCCTCCATATGGGGCATTTTACTTTGGTCATACGCTGGGCCAGCATTATGGAGAAGAGAAAGGAGTTGTTTGAGACAAGTATATAGAACGCAACTGCTCACTAAGGCGGTCCCTCATTCCATAGGCCCCTGCTTTAGATAACCCTCTGTCATGACGGGAAATCAGAACTCGTGGTTCCTAGAATGAATAGTCTCTAAACATCCTTAGCGAGTGAGAGACATCGGAGCAAAGGGGCGTAGAACTCGTTGCTGATTGTTCTCTTGCTTGTTCATTTAACTCTTGAACTCGTCATTCCATTCTCTTCCTGTCTAATATGTGTCTTGCATCATTTTGAGCCACATCGGTCCTTTTCTTCTCAATGAGTGTCCGCGCATCCCCGGATACCGGCCCACTCCGAGAGGACTCAGCCTCATCCTACAAATACGTACTTTGTGGAACTCGTGATGGATTCRTTTTCTTAGCCGTCGTTCCCAAATGACCATGTGATGCTTTAATTTTCAAGGGGACCGGTTTGGACATCTTGAGTCCGGATCCTGCCCTCTCCACAACTCAGTCAGTCTTCTCCGAAAACTTGGACTTAGTTGTGGCCTTCCCTTTCTTGGCTTCTTTTAGTCGTTGTTCTTTCTCTACTTTCAAATTCTCGTTCTCCTTGGTAAAAGAATTGATGCGTGTGTGCAACTCTTCAAACCCATTCTTGATTTCATCTTGTAGAGTTCTCTTACTAACGAATCTGTCTTCCAACATCTCTTGGGTGACATATTCCAACTCCTCATTACCTTCATCTAGGTCAAGAGGTGCCTCCCCTGGTAATGTTGTCTGACCTTCATGGATTGGAGGAATCTCCTTGAAGAGTTCCCTCATCTTGGTCCTGATTGCTTGTCCTGAGTCTTTAGCCTCTCCAAGCTTACTAAGACTCCTTGCAACTTCTGATTTCTAACTATGGATCTTTGATCCTTCATTCACGTTAGGTGCCTTAGGCTCTTTTCCCTTATCAGCCTCAGCCATTTCGAATTCCCTGACCCCCCACAGATGGCGCCAATTGTTCTAGCCCTTAGCTCGCTAACAGTATCACTTGTAGATGCGTGAGGTAAGTAGGCGTCTCCGCGATGCTGCTCAGGCTGCTGCTCTCCTAAGGTGAATGACGTGTCCTCCTGCTAACGTCTGGGCACATGCACAAAGGAGAATAATCCTTATAGGATTATCTCCCCTCCGATACTTAAGTATGTGTTTTAGAGGAGGTAAGTAAGCAAGTAAGCAAATTAAGATTAAGAGATTAAGTGTAGGATTAAAGTCTTTTCAATGATTACACTATGATTATCACATTCCCACATGAGGGGTATTTATAGGGCTTTGGGGTGAGCACTTGGCCAATCATGTTGTGTCAAGTGTCACGATCCCATGCCATCTTAGGGAAATTTCTCATCCCATGTAGGGCTTAGATCATTTCGTCTTTATCACATTTGTCATTTTAGGCACTAGCCATAAGTGATACATAATTTGCCTAGCCCTTAGACAGGTTGTAGTTACGCATCCCTTAGGCATCTCCCATGGAGTGCAGGTGACTTAGAAGTCTAGACTTTTAGCTACATCATTTCGTAACTAAAATTGTTTTTTTTACAATTTTGTTACTATAAATTAGCTTTAAGTAATTATGAATAACTAAATAAGAAATCAGACTAAATAAAGAAAGTAACCATAAAAATTAATGAAGTATAACAAAGTCGTACAGTAACAAAGATTTGCATTTGATTTTTTTTTAAACACAAAGATTTGCATTTGTTTGGTAAAACACACTTATCATAGATATCAAACCTCATCATATTAAACTCTCATTTATCGATTATTAATCGATGCCTTGTCATTGATGATGCATTGATATCAAGTGATTGTATAAATTAAGTGAATCACGTATCATTGTCATTGTTGATGCAGTGATATCAATTCATTTTAAGTTTATTGTCTTCATTACCCCATTCTCATTTATCAATTGTTCAAGTGACTTACTTGTATCAAGCAATGATTCAATAACAAACGAACCTCCTCATTCAACTCTCTCAACCGATTACGTATTCCGACTTCGTTATTAGAGTTGTCGTCGGCACAACAATCGGAGCCGCCGCCTCAATAAACGTTGTTTGATAGCTTGTGATGGTGGTGCGCCTTTTTATATTGGTGGACTGACATTGTCGATTGATGTTATACAATGGCAGAGAATTTAGAGAGAAGAATAAGTTTGAGGTCAGAGGAATAAGGAGAAAGATAGAGTGAGGTAAGGTGTGATTAGAAAAGGAGAGAGAAAATAGTGTTTGAGGTGACACAAAAAAAAGGAAAGAGAACGAGATAATGGTGGTTGTGATAAGTCTGTTTTGTAGTACGAACTTCGTTATTTGTTTGCTTAAATTCCGTTGACCACACCTTAAAAATTGATGTGGCTAACCTAATATAAGAGTTTGTGAACAAAAAAAGATTTTACAATATGATGAGTGTTATAAAACTATTGTAATAGAGAGCACGTACATGAGAGATAGAGAGAATATTGGAATTGAGAGAAGATGATTATTATTATTCTCTATCAAGTGTTACACACACACAAACACAGACACACAGACATAGAGACAAAGACACGGACACAGACACACAAACATAGACGCGCACACACGCGCACGTGCACGCGCCCGCACAGACACCCGCACCCGCGCGCGTGCGCATGCACTCACTCACACACACACGCACGCACGCGCACGCACATATCATGAGATATTCAAGAGTCTTTGCATGTGAAAGGATGAGGTTACATCATTATTATGGTCAAGGCTTATTAAACATTAAAGGTTACAAGATATAATTCAAGAATTATTGAGTACATAAAACCTAGGGAGATAAATGGACATCCACCAAAAGCACATATTACGCAACACTTCCCCTTAGACGATGTCCATTGCATGAAACAATGTTTCATTAAAACCTTYCAAGGAAAAACCCTTGTGAGGGAAAAAGATTACATTATCTCATAATGCGCATGAGAACAATGAGATGCTGCTACCTTATTAAAAGACCTTACCAAGAAAACCCAATGTTGGACAAAACTATGGTTAAAGAAAAAGAGTGCAGCGCGCATTCTCTCCATCTGATAAATACATAACTTGAAATCATCCGATAGAAAAATTTGTTGTCTTTACAAGCTTCGCATTGACAACATTCTTTGAAAGTTGATCCTCATGAGTTGGACTTGAATCTTCAAAGTTCACTTGAACTTGAGGTGTCTTTATTTCTTTGTACTTGTGGAAATATTATGAGTGTTTACCACTATTTCATTCATTACTTTCGTTTCTAATTGGTCTTGACCATTAATTGTATGCCTACTTCTGGAGGCCTTATATAGTACAAATGTTGATCTATAATTGATCATATATTACCCAAACAAGTTCATGGTAACACTTGCTATCACCAACTTTTATTTTCCAATCTCATATGAATTGACATGATATGATCAAAATATATCTTTGTATGCTTCTAGAATGGTCATAACGGTATACAAATCAAATCATATATGTACAACATGTCTTGATAACATATGGACGAAAATTGACCACTAACATTTCAATTTTTCATTATAGGGATCATCAATGCAATCAATTTTTCCCGGCGACGCTAACCCCATTACGCGGGCAACGCCGCACCAAACATCAACGTCAAATACTGGTGACACCCTATTGTAGACACCTGAAAATGTGTCTCCCCAAATGAGTAATCCGTGATGAAACATACCGCGTCTCGCGTTTGTTTCGACTCAGAAAAGATGCTTTGAATTCACAAAAGTTGGAAATACGTGAGGTCATACTCGGAACTATTGTGAGCGTGAATATACGAGATTTTTTTGCCTACGTTTTGCGCTCTGCCTATAAATATACGCCTATCCTTCTCAGTCAGCGACACAGACTTTTTCAACACACGCGCACAATTCCCGACACCATTCAGCTAACTTCATACTACTCTCTCTCCTCTTACACTCTAAAACAGCCACTTAAACGTCCACTATTCACCATGCATCTCTTTAAGACTCTTTAATCTACCTAAAGCACCGATTCTCGAACAAAGCGATAACAACGGTTGAATCTCGAGATTTACTCACGCATAAAATTCTTTCTCACTTCTTTATTTGACTAACCATCTGTTATGAGTTTTAATGTATTAAAACAATGTAGCAAATCACTTTTATTTGTTTCATGTAAATATGTAGGGTTTTCACAATGTTTTCAAGGTTTTCATATGGTTTTTGGTTTTTCTCACTTTTCATTTCATTTCAATATTTATTATCCATTGTCAATACATACGATTCTTTGTTCTTGTATAGCAAATTCAAGCGAAAGATCCATTGCGCTTGCGTTTTATTCATGGGACAATCGTGTTTTCATTCGTTTTCATGTAGCGACTTCAAGGCAAGGAATTCGTTTCATTGTGTTTTACACACTATACTAGACTTTTTGCTTTTTCTGCAGATTCAGGGTAAGATGGAAGTTTTGCATATACTTTGAAGTTTAATACACTTACATATCAGTATTTGTCATTGGTTGTTATAAGCTTTGTAATATTTTGCTATAAACAATAGACCCGGGACACTTATGTGAATCGACTTTAACAGATAAACTATGGACAACAGCTGTTTTTTAGGACACGTTGTTAACTGATTATACAAAGTGGGTCACAATTTCTAGCGTTAGGTAGTCTCTTGTGCCCATATAGAGAACATAGCTCACTTAGGTAATCTTTAAGGGTTAGAACGCTTTAAGGTGCTAAACATATGTAAGTTGTGTGTAAATGCATCATAGAATATGTTTATGGAATTAACAATGAGACCGAGTAGAGGCCGTACATTGCGAGGGCGAATTGGGTTCAAGATCTGATTCGATAACCATGGTCCAAGAGAGACCCACAGAATGGGAACTTGATTGACGTGGTGGCTT
>SNQN01003074.1:31937-53448 GCA_008642245.1 Bassia scoparia
GTGGGGCCATTGATTTGGCACCAACGTTTCGGGCGTCCGTGAATAACCTTTCTAGGCACGGTGGCGACTCCCCTTACTCGACAACACTACCCCAACGCACTCACGTGCGGGATCCGTGGCTCAAGCCCACGCAAAGCACCTCGATGTAGGCCCAAGCCGCGCGCCCGCTATACGCTGAGGGCTACGCTGAGGGCGCGGCCCACGTCCTACACCTATCATCGACTCTTCGACCACCTTATTTTCCCGACGAGAAATACAACGGCAAATACCACGGCGACCACCTTATTTTAATTTGCCGGCAACCAAAAGACTCTCATACTTCTCTCTCTAAAGAAAACGAAAAACTGAAAGTTCACAAATGAAAAAAAAAAGGAAAAAAGGAAAACAATTGATATAAATATTAAAAGCGTAAATAATTTGAATTTCAAAAATCAGGGTTTGAAAATGGGTTTTGAAATTTGAATGAAAATTGAAAATCAAATGCAAAAGGGTCCCTTTTCAATATCCAATAGAAAAAGGACACATCAAAATGTATGTGGGGCACACATACACTTGATGTATGTGTAGCCTTTTCCCATGTATTCTTTGTATTTCATTTTTTTTTTTGTGTGTTCCTTTCTATTCTTTAATGTTACTTAATATTTTTTTTCTTATTAATGATGTTATTTTTACCCTTCAAATATCTCATATTACTCCCTTATTTTATCATTATTCTCAATTTCCCACCCAAACTTATCTTTTCCACTCCTTTTTACATATTCTATTTGTTACGTTTTATTGACAACACTTGAATTTTTTTACCTCTATCAAATAATTCCAAGAATTGCTAATAAAAAACGTAACGGAGCGAGTATGAAATGATTCACTTTAATTTAATTATACATATCTCAAATAAGTTAAAAGAATAAGACAACTTCCAAGTAATACCAACATATTTTATCAAAATACTAATTTCCCTCAATTGACGTGCAATTTTTCAAACGTAAAAAATAAATCGAAACTAATGGAGTAGTAGTTTATGGCATCTTGAAACGTAAAAAAACATTGTTCTTAGAATAAAGGTAAATTTATTCCTTGGACATAAAAGTCTTTGAATTTGAGGGAGATAACTTTAGTGGAGACTAAACTCTATAAAGTCTATTGATATTTTTACTGTACAAGCAATGCATTTATTTCAAATTAGTATGAGATAGGGATAGATTATATAACGTGCTCTATAGTTCTTCACTCTTCTAATCTTCTTGTAAGCTAGTGATGTTATTTGTTATTCACAATGTCAACTGTATTGTTAGAGTGCAAGGTCGTCTACATATCATTTGGTGGAGATTAGTTGCTGCATATAATTGGAAAGACTAAGTTGTTAGGTACCAGCACCTAAACTCATAATCAATATTAGATAAAAAGAATCTTGACAATTACTTGTCATGTGAAGAAATAAATTCAAGGGAAAAAGGACAAATAAATAAGCAATGCCTCAATGTAAAGCAAACTCGGCATCAATTGTCATAACATATGTTTCATCCGGTAAAACAATAATATAACTTGAGCCTTTGAACTCCCTTTGACAGAATAGCAACAATAATCATAAACATGTCAAATAAAGTAATCAGAGTGCTTCGAACTCAACAATAAAGCTTCGAACTTTTAAAATTAGGATCAAATTCCTTTGAGAAAAAAGCCAAATATCACATACAAAGTTAAACACAAAAGCCCATGTACAAAGAAGGAGATCACACTTGATAAAAAAAAAAACATGCCAGAAAAACACAATAGTATCTATAGCTCGTACTCCCTTTCTAACGCAATAAAAACAACAATTGAATTTTCACGCATTTCGAGGAAGAGATTTTACATAGTAAACGATCGAATTAATCAAAATAATTTTAAAACAATAAACTTATCATATTATTCATCATTGTGTAAAAATTATTTAGACTAATTTGATCATTTACATTGTTAAATCTCATCCTAAAAATACGTAAAAATTCAATTGTTGCTTTTCGAAAGTTTGAAACACCTTATCTACATGTAGGAATTGTCATATCTAAAAATTGAAGCGGATTTTAACTATCATGCGTAAACTTGAAAGGGTWGAATATCAAAGCAAAGCAAACCAAACCGAACGATAAAGTAAACAAAACAATAAACATCAACTTACCCCAATCTTCAGTGAAGCAAGCCAAGAGAAGCCATGCAATTGAAGRTTTGTCCTCTTAAATTTGAGATGAAATGCAATRATTARCGAATTTATTATCAATTGATTACAAGAAGTTGAAAAAATTAATAATGAATGGAATTGAAGAGGAAGAAGCACTACTATAAAAAATGGCAAATAGACCAGTTAAAAAACACCAAAAAGGACCGCAACACAAATCGGTGTATATTTGCCGGTCTCTTAGGTGTATGAAATCCTAGTTTTTGCGATCTCTTAAATCAGTCTAAGAGACCGGTTGCTTTGGAAAACCGGTCCTTTGGTCACTTAGGATAAGAGGATCGGATCTGATAAATAACCAGTTTCTTCTGCAATAAAATTACAAATTTCAAATAAAAGAGCCCAAAGAGACCGGATTTTATAGATAACAGGTGTGTCTTTAATTATATATTATTAAAAAAAGGTGGGTCGTGCCAACCTACCACTACCCACCTAACCTAGATATACTGTTATGAATCCTCGTGAATTTTATATAAGCAGAATCAACATCAACGGAAAATTTTAAATTACTTATATGTATAACAAAGCTTTATTAAAAATTTACAATACATCGAATAACTTCAAAAACAAAATTCAATACCACGCTTTAAAAAATCGCTATAATGCAAATGATGTATCATAGAGCTAAAAATAAATTATCAATTACTACAAACATTACAAGAATTGGGGGGATGATACTATTTAAAGTCCAGTTTTACGTGGAATAAAAGTCCAATTTCAATCGACTTCTCTTTTTACCCTTTTAATCTTCCTAAACCCTAATTTCAATCACCACCCATTCCTCCACCAAACAACCACCAAAACATGGATCCAAACCCTAATCCACCCACCGGAAAGTCGAAGGAATCGTTGGTGAAGGCCGCAAACCGCATTCATTCGGAAGAGGCAAGCGTCAACCATCACCGTCAACCCCACCGCGACCAAACACCGTCAGTCACGGCGGCAGAGGAGCAGGTACGAAATTTTTTTTTTTTTTTTTTTAACTGACGCCTTGTAGAGGCGCCATGAGCCGTGGTTGGGCGCCTGCCCTAGGCGTCCCAGCCATGGTTCAAACGCCTGGCTCAGGCGTGTGAACCATGGCTGGGAGCGCTACCCAACCACGGCTCATGGCGCCTCTACAAGGCGTTGGGTTGATTTCCAAACCGATCTCAATAATCTATATTTTTTTTTTTTTTTTTTTTAAAAAAAAATAATTATTATATTATATTATAAATTTATTCTATGCTTAATTCATTTGATTTTTTGTTTTTCATGCTATTATATTATTATATTAATTTGCACATTTATTATATTTATTTTAATTTACATATTTTGTATATTATTATTAATTGCTATGTTATATCATTTATATTAGTTATTATGAGTTTATTTTATTTAATTTAATAAGCTTATATATTTATATTTAATTTGCATGCTTATATTCATGTTGGGGAAATACATCTTTTTTGCATACTAAATAATTTTACAAATGAAATCTATGTTATCATTTTATTAATTTTCTTATAATAAATTATTTAATTGAGGTTAATATTTAAAATACCTTAGTTAATTTATTAATATTATTATAATCATATTATATGAATTGATATATATTAAATGTATTATTGAAGTTATATGAAAAAATATGATAAATTATAATGATAATATATATATTACCATATTTGTTGGTTAATTTGATTACCATATTAATAATATTTTAAGGTTTATAATTGGTAATTAATATTTGAATTAGATTAGATGAAAGATAGCTAGATTTATATAATATTAATATATATCTATTTAATGTTTAACAAATTGAGAATTAGCCAGTTCTTTTGTATTCTAAACTTGTTTTTTTACAATTCAGCCTCTCTGTCACTTTGGGTATAAGGACTGTTAGGCGTCAACCCGTGGAGATGACCTGGTCCACGGCATTTGCGGTTCGCGTGGCGTATCTGCATCCGACGGAGGGACAGGCCAGGTCGAGATGTGCGACGAAAGTTGCATATGTCCAGTCACGACGAGGTCGTCAAGGCAGTGGCAAATCAGGAGTTCCACGATGATGACGCCGACCATGCTGATTGATGATGCGCGAGAGGACGACGCTGATGCCTTCGAAGCTGAAATTGAGCGTCAGTGTGAGACGGATACGGAATGGTCAGTGGCGGTTCTCATGGTGCTAAAGGCCGATTTGTTGCTGGGGAAGGCAGCTCTCGAACCACAAGGCTCGAAAAGAATGCAAAGGGTGCGAAGGGTAACGATGGGCGTGTCACTGCTGGTCCGGTTCCCGGTGGTCCTAATGACATCAGTTTGATTCCATTCACGGCTGTCATGTTGCGCTCGAGATTTGGAATGGCAGTCATCCGAAGGTGTTGAGTGTCATAACAGGTACACACTGCGGCGGGCAACGAGATGAAGAAGAATTGGATGCGAAATTGAGTATTCAATCGCAGCAGCTTATCGCGAGTCTGGGCTTTGGCAAGTCCCCTTTGTGTCTTTGAATCTCTTGACTGGCCGCTTCATAACGGCTTTTGTTGAGAGATGGCATCCTGAGACAAACAGCTTCCACCTACCTTTCGTGAGATGACTATTATGCTTCATGATGTGTATCAGATCCTCGGCCTTCACACTGAAGGTTCTCCTGTGGTGAAAGTGTTGGAAACCAGCAGGCTCTTACCGCAGTTGACATCTTCTATTCTCCAGCTTCTTACACGACTAGTCTGACCAGCACACGATATGACGAACACTGCAGTTCGTTGTAGACTATTCTGACCACGTTCGTAAGGTGGACCGTGACGAGGATACGCAGGTGGCTGCCATTTTTGTCTCTTATAGGTGGTGGTTCTCCTATTCACATGATAAGAGTTCGTGCGAGGATGCAGAAACATGATTCATCTTCGCAGATCAGATTGCTACTCCAGTTCGGGTGTTCGCGTGGGGATCGGCCACTCTAGCCTACTTGTACCGTCAGTTAGGCATGGCTAGTCGTGCTGAGACATCTCAGATAGGCGGTTGTCTTACTCTTACTAAGGCATGGATATACGAGTACTTTCCGATGTTTAGGCCTCATAGAGACAAGAACTATGTTGGATTCTGGTACTCCGCATGCTATGATTGGAATGTGTCTAGTGAGCCTTAAGGGCAAGGACGAGCTTCGTCTCGCCGGAATTGAGGCCCAAGATAGACTTGTTGACTGCTACTTCGGTATGTTATGATTTAAATGTTTACTGTTTTTTGTTTAATATCATCTTTATTTGTTGCGTTGCTAACTTTCTTTCTTCACAGATTGATTGGCTGCCTTACGGCATAAGATCCTGCGATTAATGGTACCTAGGACTCTATATTATGGGTACTATTGCTTGTCATGACATCATCGAGCCGTATATGCCTATGCGTTGCCTACGTCAGTTAGGTCGGCAACAGTGTTATCCCGTACCACCTATTCAACCTGAAGTCAGCTTCAAGACCAGCGAAAGGGCCATATAAGGGTGGAACATGCAGCTGGAGCCCTCCTTTCGACTGGACCTCTTTTCCTCAATGTGAATAGCTTGACATTAGATCGCTATGCGCGGAGACACCCCTCCGAATTTGTATTGCAGTGAGTGGTTTGATTACATGACTTGGTTCTTGCGTGTGTCGCATCCACGTTTACTACATCCCCAGAGACGGTCCGACGATTGCTGAAGATGCCTCCTGTGACGGCTACAGAGGAGGTACTTTTTTCTTTTTTATTTATTTCATAAGATTTTTTGTTATTTTTTAGTTTGTTGATTTTACCATTATGTTTGTTGCATGTGGTAAACTTATTGGAAAGGCGTAGTTGGCTTTGACGCTGCACCAACATACATGCAAGAGTAATGATCCCTGCGTCAAAGAAGGCGTGTTCGGATGCAAATGAATTGTGTCGTAAATGGAGGTCTCGCAATTTCGTCGAGAGCAGCCACACATCGAAGACGCGCCTGATGATTCTGATTCGGATTCTGATTCGGACTCTGATTTCCGACTCTGCATCTCATTCTGATTCTCATAATGATTTTTAGTTTTCCAGTTTTTTAATTATTGGTTTTTGGACTAGGATTTAAGTGTTTTGGACTTAGACATTTTATGCAGTATTTTGATGTTGGATTTTTTATTTAGTATTTTGTTCTTAGTTTTTTTATATTATTTTGGGTTTAAACTACGTGTGTCATACGCTAAATAAGTCTGCAAACATACATAATAATAAAGTTAGTCATACAAACTACCTATCATAGTAGAAACTCATCATACCAACTAATCATCACTAAGTGAACTTGTTGCTGACTCGGATGCGTTGCGTCAATCTATCCCAAAGGGCTCTCCTAGAAGCATACAATTCATCCAACCATTAACTGTTGCATCATGAAGATCTTCCCACAAAGGAAGTAGGTGGAACTGGAACCCATGTTGCATGTGTAGCCGTATGTAAGTTCGGAAAGTACCGAGGTGCGCTATGACTAACTCCATAGTAGGCCAAGTGTTCCTACCACCAGTACTCAATGGAAGAACAGTTACCAGTAGTTTGATCAGCATTTACTGGGTTACCGAAAACATATGAAGTTACATTTGTATTGATTTGCAATCGGAATAGGTCTGCTACTACCTCCATTTGATGCTCTGGACCGCATGCACCACCTTCCCAATTGATTCGGTCAATGGCTTGCATAACGTGATCAATACCATAGATTGCCCATAAACGCCTACGTTCGCCACAATTTCATTAGCTGTTGCTCGCCTAACGAAATCCCACCTCTCCTGATCATGATGAAATGTCATCAGCAGAACACAACGCAAACCACAATTCCCGTCACCCGTAACATCAAGCAATCTTCGAGATACGGAAGAATGACGCCTGGTACTCTTTCGACTACGGAAAGTAGATATTGGTACCTAAATCATCAACAATTTTAAAATTTTTCAAAAACAAAAAACTTTTAAAAAAGAAGAAATAATTAAAAAACAAAAATAAATTAAAAAAACAAAACATAATTAAAAAAACAAAATAATTAAAAAAACAAAAATAATTAAAAAAACAAGAAAAAGTACCTGAACAACTGTACCATTTGCGACGGATTAAGTCCTGATGTACGACCCGCCGAACGTCTACTACGACGACCATGGAACTCCCAACCGGAAGGATTCCGTTGTTAGCCCGAGACCTTCTGGTGCACCCCGAGTATTCACGTTCGGAACTGGTTCAATGTATTGGATTTCCCGGATCCAAGTGTGGGTGAAGCTGACCATGAATCAAACGGGAGATCAACCTCCTTACAGCCGGATCACTAGCTCGAACCTCATCCACTAACTCCATAAAAAACTGTGAATCATTGTTCGCTCTTCTGCAAATGCTGGTATGTCAACTCCATCCCCAATAATCAATGTCGTCCAGAAGGCGTCGATCTCACCCAAGTACACAAACCTCCGATCCTCATCCATAGACATCGAAATGGAACAAGCACAAGGTATGCCGTGAAGTTTGCAATCACCACACAATCGCACTTCTCCACATTGTAATTCCATTCGGCTAGCTTGACAATCTCTTCGCCATCAGTGTCATACAATAGTTCGACACCTTACCTTGTAAGTGCACAAAAGTTAAGAAAATCCGTAAATTCAGTATCATGCGTGCGCCTACAAAGCTCAAGAGAGTTCTTAATCTCGATGATTTGACTCTCAATTCCGGTCGTGCATCTGCTCGAACAATGTGTCTGCGGCAGAAGTAGAGCTTTGGATCCAGTTTTTTATGTAGGAGTGTTGACTTTCGGACTGCGCAGTTGGTCGTGTTCCCGAAAAGACGAACCGTGTTCGTCCACGCTTTCACGAACTTTTCCTTATGCTGCAGCCAAGTTCTGTCGAGGTACTCCCCAATCTTCGATGACCCTGCCTCAAGATCAGCAAGAGCTTCCCTAAGTTCCCCTTGGGGTTCCAACCCAATACCACTTACTTAAGAGTTGTGTCTTCTTCTCCTCGTACTCCTCCTCTGTTGCAGAGTGGAGTAAACTAGACCACGATCCTCTCCCAAATTTTGTGGCCATTTCCAGCTTGCCTCGTTTTCTTCCGAACCCAACCCTCAACATCACGATTTATATGCCATGTGCAAAGCAAGTTGGCCGAATGCGGGAAATATCTCACGATAGGGGTGAACAAAGCAAGCTCTCGATCAGTCACAATTGCATTTGTTTACACGAGTCCCAATCAAGTTGGCAAGCATCTCGAGAAACCACCTGAAATCAATTCAATTAAAAAATAATTCTATCATCATTTCTTAAATTAAGTGTCGCGTATCTAAAAATAGTTATTACCTGTAGTCAGCCTCTGCTTCCGTCTTCAACAGTGCCCAAACCGATCAAAAAGGTCTTGTTTGTCGGAAGTCACTCCTATAACCTCCACCAAGAGGATACTGTACCTGTTAGTCTTGTACGTTGAAATCCAAGAGTATCACATGGGATATGTGCGAAGGATGTTAACGATCCCGATGAGCCACAAATAGTACGATAACACAACCAGTTTCATCAGAATCAAGCCAGCAACAGTACTTATACTTCGGCTGCTTTAGTGCGAGTTAACCAGTTGAGCAGGCAGATTCTGGACCCATGCTCTTTCTGCCGCGTGTCAACCAATCTCTGCAGTTGTTTATGTTGCTCCTTCTTGTTAGGTTGTAACTCGGGAAAGGTTGCAAGCTTACTAGTTCTCCAGAATTGGAGCAGGTTTAACTTGCGCATCGGTCATTCACTGATCATTTACGGCCGGGAGGGAGTAATGACGCCGAGGGCTGTCGGTGACCCTCCGCAACACCATCAATCATGGTTGTGCTCTGCCACGATCAAGTCATTGTTCTTGACCAACCACACCTCACCCCTCGATGTGACTTTCATTTAATGTACATCCAAACACCCTTTCTTTTTGTATGTCTACGCTGAGCTGTCTCCATATCTCGGGGCTCTTTCGGCTTCCAACGGTCACAACGAAGGTAGATGTCAAACCCTCCTTACGTGTTTTCACAGTGTCAATCACCAAGAAAGAAGGCCTAACGATATAGCCATGTTTTTAACCCAATCAATGGCTCATCACGGGAACTAAATCCATTCGATCGAGTTGAAATTCGAGTTGTAATCCGTGCCTCCGACATCGCGTGGTAGGAGACTACATACATTAAAAAACCGCAGAAAATTATTGATTTTAGATGTATAAGTTTAATTACAATTTTAAAAATATATAAAAATACCCCAAAAAATTTGAATTAAAAAAGTTGGACTCAATTAGGTTGGACGCCTCACCAAAACACCAGAACCATTGGTCTGGGCGCCTGGGCAGAGGCGCCCAGGACCAGGACTTGGCGCCTATTACCAGCGCGTCCAGTTCCATGGTCCTGGCGCCTCTGCCAGCGCGCCCAGACCATGGTCTGGGTGTTTGTGAGGCGTCCAAACATGTCTATTGCAACCACTAAGCGAGTTAAAGGAGTTTACCTCCATTTCAGTCGGCCATTTTCTCACTCCGACTACTCCGATGTGTTCCGGTTAGGAATTCCGTACGACACTCCGATGTGTTTCGCTGTGAAGATTTTCGACGGTAAGCACTAGAACGGTCGGAAATTGACAATCGATGGGTGGCTCCACGGGTGTCTTGTAAGGAGAGAATTGGTGGAGTTAGTGAGAGATTGTTAGTGAGGGTAAGTATGGTATGTTACGTATAATTATGGACTTAGATTCTAGAAAAATGGACTTTGTTTAGCAATTCCAGTTACACTTTCTAAACAAATGATGTATCATACAACTATAAATTACTCTCTCTAACCCTCTTTTGTAATACCTTTTTCTTTGAAACCCTTTTTGTAATACCTTTTCTCTGCTCCCCTTACCAGACTGATTTGGTAAGTTTCATACAACACATTCCTGCAATTATTAAAAAAGCATACGAAAATTAACCAATTGAACAAACATACTTGAACAAATTCAAAAAAATAATCAACAAAAAAATTGATAAAAAAATATTTCCAGAATATAAAACGAAAATGAAAAATGATATTTAAAATGAAAACTGAAACTGAATTCAAATGAAAATGAACAAAAAGTTAAATTACCGAGAATTTATCGACAAACTAAAACAATAAAGAAAATAAACAAAATCGAAAATCAGAATTACACACAAACAACATCAAAAATTGAAAAGTAAAATCGAAAAGATTTTACCCAAAGATGAAAAAAAATAAACAGAATTAACCCAAATTAACCCAAAAAATGAAAAAAAACAAAAGGAAAAACGAAAATCAAAAAAGTGTAAAAGAAAGATGAAGTCAGAGAGATATGCCAAAGATGAAGGCAATAAAAGGAAAAAAAACTAATTATTGATACAACGCCAGCAAAAAAATACCATATTGAACAGTTAAAAGTTCAGAGGAAACTAACCCAGAGAACAAGCGACAAGGAGTGCTCGCCCTTTGTTGATGATTTTGCATCCACTTTGCTGATTTTACAAGAATTGTGAAAAGAATTAAGATAAGAAATCGAATTCAATGGAAATTTGAGAAAGATTAAAATATGTAAATGTAAGAACAGAGATGTAGGATAAAAAAAAAAGGCAAACGAAGTCTGGAAGATTAGAAGAATGGACAGAGAAAAAATAGTGTGGAAGAATAGAGCGGCATAATATAGATCACCTAAAACCTAAATTTCGAATGGTCAAATAATAGGGAAGGTGAACGCAAGAGAGAAGCATAAACCATTACACTTGTATAAGTAACCGAAAACATTAGAAGCCACAGGCTTAGGCCATTTTTCTTTTTGTATTTTTAATGTTTTTTCCTTCTCAAAGTAATCAATTCGTGGGGGGGGGCCATCTTTTTTTTGCGAGTCAATGCTGGCATTAGAATTAAAGAATGCCGAGGCTAGGAATACATAGTTAACGGATCTGCAAGTTACTAGAGATAATATTACATTGCCAACAGGTTCTGAACCTGTTCAAAGTGCTAAAGCAGTTAGGCTATCATTAGGTGAGGATTATAGTCATTGTCCAAAATCCAGTTACAATTCCCTAAGAGGAGCCTCCTGGATACATAAATTACAATCCAAGCATTGGGTGTGAACCAAACAGAGCGTGCCAATCCTATCTGCCCCTGCCAACTTGGCTGATCTATGGCTTTGTGAAGTACCCTGCACCTCCATGTTCTTGCATGAGCCGCCCCTGCACCATGTGTGACTTAGTGTATCTGTTCAAACATACTTTGATGAGCACCCATTGAATATAGTGACGCAACAAGTGAGTTAGATTAAAAAGCACAATTTGTCCAGTCCTTGAGTTGCTTCACAGTTATGCCACTGAATGGCCTTCATACTCATCATGTTAGAATCCAAAACCTTGAAAAACACCCCCATTCCATTCACCAGTTACCCGAGTATCACAGCATACCACCCCACAGCTCCCAGTAAAGTAGCTTTGCATTAAAGTCAGCATCAAACCAGGAGATGAAGTTGTGTGGTGAGTAGGATCGAAAGGGATAGTGTCTGAAAAGATATGGATATGAGGTAAGAGACCTAGAGTAATCCCTTGCCAATTGTGTAACAGAAGCCCAGAAAGGTTCATTTTATATCTCTGTAAGTCTTTGAACACCCAATTATTCCTTCTGTAGCCACATAATTCCAGATGGTTGACCCCAAATAAGACATTTCCAGGAACTTGATGTTGTACCTCTGTTAGTCTAGGTTAAGCAGTAACCCAATCCAAGATCCTTTAGTGAGAAGAGTCTGGCGGGTCTAACAACCAGGTGCCAAACTTTGTTGGTTCTAGGGCAGTCCCTTAAAATTTGAAGACAGTCTCAGGGGACCGGGTAAAAGGTGCAACAAGGTGATGTGGTAATACCCCGATGATACAGCAATGCTCTATAGGCAAGCCTCCCAAGTACAACTGCCAATAAAGGATCTAAGTTTAGGGCGTACCGGCAAGTCTCCATATGATTCTCCGTAGTCCATTAATCTGGATGTCTGTGGTATTAGACTGCTAAGTCGAAAGTTCCATGTAAAGTGTGGCTGAGTCAAAGTTGATTGTCCCTTATCCTCCAACAAACTAAGGCATCTCCACCTAACCCTTACCTGGTTCATAAACTAGTGGATCCATTTAATTTTACTTTACTGGGAAGGGTCAATATAGCGGTAGATAAGGTCCCAACTGTTATCAATGAGAACTAAGCTACTTCCTATAGTCTTCCACGGTAGGTCTTAAAAGGTCCATTTCATAAATGTTCCTAAGATACAAAAGGGTCCACTATGCTTTTGCCAAAAGCTAATGGTTACTCCATCTCCTTACAACCCACCCTGCACTGCTGTTCAAAGACCATCAAGCCGTCAATATCCTGCCAAATATGGGAATACCTCTTACTAAAGGGAACTAGGGACTTTATGTGGTTAAATGTACTTTTCATTTGGATTTGAGTTGTGTTGCAAAAGTGTTATTTGAATGGATTTCTCCAAGCAGTTTGATAAGGAAATATAAGATTGGACAATGTCCAACCCTAATGCCCACCCCTTCCCAAGCTTCTAGGACCAGTTAATTTTTGCCCAAGAACAAGAGGTTAAGCCCTTAGAATCCCCCACATTCCCCAATAAAAATTTCTCACAGTAGTGTTCAGCTAGTTTAGGATACTTCCTAGGAAGCTTAATGCCATTGGCACTTGTATTAGTTAGGAATGGAGTTGAGAACAGGGTTATGAGGAATGGTTTCTGCCTGCCGTATTCAGGGACAATATTCACTTCGCAGGAAGCCAGTTACTTTGTACCTTTTGAAGAATGTGGATCAGTTTGGTTCTTGGTTAGGTCTCTTATCAGTGAGAGGGAATCCCAAATAAAGCCCAAGGTCCACTATGAGTGTGGCATACAAAGTTTAGAGTGACAACATGTCTCTGGTACACTGGGTGTGTTCTTAAGAAAATAGGCTTTGCTCTTTTGGAGGTTAACTTTAAGCCCTTGACACCTGTTGTAGCAAAACTGATCCAACAACAATCAAGTGGCATCACAATTTCCCTCAAGTAGCCCCTAAAAAAGGGACTATATTCATCCGCACAAGAATAAATGTGAAATAGAAATCCTTCCTAGAAATTGGTGAAAGGAGTCCAGGATTGGTTAAGGCAAGCCAGGGTCAATCAAGTGTGGACAGATGTGATCCATACATAGAATGATGAGTATAAGGGTAAGAGGGGTCTTCCCTGCCTAGGCCTCTAGTTGGCTGAAAATAAGAAACTCTGTTGGCTGACCATTAAACAGAACAGAGAAGAAACTGAGGTAATAAAGCTCGTAATAAGATCACAAGTCTGTTTTATCAAACCCTTAGCACACAAGGTATTTCCAAGATGAAATCCCACTCTAGTCTGTCATAGGCCTTCTTCAAGGCAATTACTTAAGTGCCATCCAAACCCCTATGTGCCCTTCTTAGCTTTCATGGATGTGAAGGACTTCAGTAGCTAACCAAGTAGTTTTCGGTCAGTTACCCCTCCCCTGCAGAAACTTCCTTGAGTGTGGTGGGGCTAATAAAGGGTTTGGAGATAGTGGTCTTAACCTATTAACTAGGAATCTTAATAATGACTTTGTAAGATTGTTATTGCATTAAGACTTAATTGGTCTAAATTGCTTAACTGTCTCAGGGTTACAATCTTAGGAAATTAGGGCTGATGAGAAGGTCTTATTTAACAAGGGGATCTGTTTTAGCAATCAAAGAGACCCCTACATATGAGGATAATCATCATTGGCTAGGGTACCCCAATCTGTTGGGAAAAAGAGTGGGTGATAGCCATGTACCCCAGGGCCTTAAGAGGACCTTGCTAAAACAACCTCCTCACCTCCAGAAAAGCAGTGGGTGGTAGTACATCAGTCTCTCAAAGGTTCTGTTCATGCCTAATAGTCAAAGATGTTGTCCCAGTGATCAGAAAGCTCAAGGAAAGAGTATGGATAAGAGCCTTTCAGTCCAGGGGGTCAGTTAATTTGCTGCGTCCTTACTCCATTTGTCAAAAAGCCACAATTGCCTATTCCTCTGTCCTCCTAATTTTACTTAGATTATGAAAAAAGGTAGAGTTCTGTCCTCCCCTTTTAACCACCCTTCCCTAGCCCTAACCTGCTAATAGAGTTCCTCTTTGAGGAAGCACAACATCAATCTTGTAAGGAGAATGTCAAGATCCCAGAGGTAAGAACAGTTTGGAGAGGATTCTTAGGCTCGTTGATACCTGCTAGTCTTGCTACCAGGGCTTTTGTATCATGAAAGAAATGGGCAGGGAAGTTGCGGCCTAGGGCTTTTAATTTGCTGATGTTAGGAGGAAAGTTAGTCAGTAGGGAAAAAGGATATTGGCCAAGAGAAAGACGTAGGTCCAAAAGTTGGTTCACCAATACCAGCTGCTCCCAAGCCTGAAATGTTATTGGAAGTAGTAGTGAGACCCTGGGTCAACTTTAGTTCTAACGCAGAATTGGTGAAGTGGTCTGAAGAGTTGTCTTGGTAGGTTTGTGGACATTGGGGTGCGGCTAAAACCTCAAGCCATTTGTCATTAACCAAAACCCTGTCTATTTACACTTGAATGGCCTTGTCTAGACTTATTGGTCCAAGTGAAACATAGACCATGTGCTCCCCAAAGCAATCAGGCCAAGCATCTGCAATCAAAGAATTAAAGGCAACACACCTACTAGGGAACCACCAGTCTTCCCTCGCTAATTTTTCATGTGATTTTTCACCTCATTAAAATCCACCAAGGCACAATCCAAGAGATACTAAAATCAGAAGACATGCTAATTATTTTTAGACCAGCTTGACTCTACGGTCTACGAACTTAGGGACTAGCATAAATTACCAGAAAACATTTAAAGGATAAGTTCGAAGCTTTTACCTGGACTACCCCATGCAAGGAGTGGGAGGTCCTTTCCAATTTCGGAAGTAAAACTCACTTTTGGTGGAATCCCACAACCAGCAGCAACCACCAAAGAGAAATCCCCAATAGGGCTGGCGTTAGTTCCCAATGAATCAAAAGGTTAGGTATCACAGATTCTTTGGTATTGCATAGCGGTATAAAGTCGGGTCATGATGAGGAGCAAAACCCGGATGGCTCAAGATGTGTGCCACATGGCTTCTTAACTTGGGGGCGGAAATACCCTATGCATCCAGGCCGACGAAAACATATCAGTTTGGAATCATCAGTTTGCATGGAGTTCCCTTGAATCTCCCTGTTCAGCAAAGTCTTGCATTTCTAGTCCAAAGATCTCTTCTTGGCTAGGGGGTTAAAATCTTTGGTTGATAATCACTGACGAGGTCATTTATCCCCTCCTGGGCTTTGACAGACTCCATCTTGAGGTGATGCTGTGTCGTTTTCCACCACCTGAAGAGTGGAAGGAATTGGAGTAATTTGCGCGCAGACAATCTCGTACATTCTGAATCAACAAATAAAGATTGCCTTCGATGGAGGTACAGATCGGCTGAGATCCAGCCAAGAATAGTACATCGTTCCCCTAGAGGATCATTGGTCGTTGCTGTTGGGGCAGACTTCCTCCGGCGGAGCTTCGAAGGGGCCTATGGCTAGTGATAGGAAGGATCCTCGCAGATCTTCGATAATTCGGATATACCCGGGGACAAATGTCTCTTCCCCATCCTGACTAAATCAGTTAGGTCTAGAATGGAGATCCCAATCATCGGGATCCAGGATGAAACTCGGATCTTTGTGGAGGAGGTATCTGAATCTTTTCCTCCATAGTTGAGCACAAAAAAGAGGGCCTGGGATGGGTCCACTTCGATAAGTTTCCATGACAGGAAGTTTTTTCCAGAGTAGCAATGGGGTGCATGGCTGGGTATATGATAAAAATGGGCGGTCGGGGGAAAATAGGAAGGTGTTTGTAAAGAGCTGGGGTGGTGGTGAGTGTCTGGGTTCGCTGTGCAGTGGTGATTGAGAGGGAATCTGATGACGGTAGGAGCCTGAAGGAGCCATGAGTTGAGACAGTTTCTGTGGAGTGGAAGGATTGGACATGAATGGAAAGAAGAGCGTGTTGGTAGATAAAATAGATAGAGTAGTTGACGTTTGTTGGGCTACCCTAAGTGGTTTTGGAGGCTTTCTAAGAGATCCAGTTGTATGGGCACTCTCCTGGAAGCACAGTGTTCACCAAAGCACATGGTATTGAAGCACGTGAGCAGATTTAGGGGGCACCGTGAAGAGCAATTCCAAAATTCAACTTCGGAAATTTTCCCGCTCAGACAAGGCCTAGCTCTGAGAGGCTAGGTGGAGTCCTGTTCAGGCGGCCCAAGAACCAGTGGTTTGCTCCCCCTTCAGGACTGGGTTGTTCGCCGAGGTGCTAGTTTTGCTCGTTTCCACCAGGCTTCCGGACCAACGCCTTAATTCTGTGCGTTTTTTTGGGCCTTGTGTCGTTGCTTCCTCCGTTACCCTTTGAGACTAGCATCCCTTATCCACGCTGTTCTGGTTCAAGGGTGTGTCTCAGGGGCACTGGGTACCTCAATAGGTGGCGTAGCCTTTGCTCTAAGGTAGAGGGTCCATTCGTACTTGCCTTATCTCCACCACAGATGTTGACACCGGCGGATTAAACACGTACGAAGGACTCAATAGTCTTGCAAGAGGGAACACCATTTCGGAAAAATCCTCCAAATTTAGTTGTTGTTCAAAAAGCCCAACCAAATTCGAATCTTTCGGGCGCCTGGAATGTCCACGAGACTTGAATTTCGAGCAAACCGCAATCTGATGGCGGCCCACCGCCTTCTCATCCGCCACAATAACAACGTTCCAATGCATCACCCATGTGCGTAGGAAGGTGGTTCATGGAAACTCCACTGGTAATTCCGGCTAGGATTAACTACACCGGGAATTTGAGATAACTGCCTTTGGAGCTGGAATCCCGGTTGCAAGTCTTGGATCGAAGAGTACATTGCATTGATAGCCCAAGGTCCACGTTTGGGTTATTCCAAAGCCCTTTGGCTCAGGGGAGGGTAAGTGAATAGATGTAGAGCACCTTACCAATGGACACAAGAGTGTGGTTGTGCCTTGAGCTTCCATATTTTCGTCAGTTGGGAACGGAGAAACAATCGCGAAGAAAAAGACCCGTGGGGAGGGGGGGGGGCATCCACATTTGTCTTTTCTTACATCAAATCTTTGAGGACCGGGTATTAAGATACAGACATTCTGTCACTAGCCCAAAGACGGGCCAAGGAAAAAAAACACCGCCTTGCAACACACAACCAAATGAGAGAGCTAGGACCCTAACAGCCTTAAAAAAGGCAGATAACCTCGCACTAGACAACCTATTCTAGGTATTTAGCACCTCAAAAAAAAGTTTAATCTCAAATATTTAAACTTTTTTTAGAAATTTTCCTAAATTTTTCTAAGAGATTATTGGCATTTTTCGGAATTTTCAACAATTAATTAATTTTGCGTTAATTAATTTAATGGATGAAAATAATTCCAAAATTCACAAAATTTTTAGTTGCCAACACCCGTATTTTTCATAAGAATAATTTATATATTTTTTCCATAATTTTTCAGCTTCATGTTTCAATATTATGAATTTCCGTTAAGCAAAAACGCAAAACCCAACATAGCGAAGCCATCCCGGGATTTTCGCCTCGAGAACACGCGTCCCGAGGAAGCCGAAATCCGAATCATCATAGTAATTCAGCCATCATTGCAATTAATATCAACTATGAGCGTAATAAAATCGCGTATATATTTGTATACGATAATATACGATATATTTACTTACACAATCTCGCTATTCGAGTAAAACAATTCTCCAGAATATTGCAAAAAATATCCGACGCAATTGCGAATAATATCGAATAAAATCGGCTTATAACTATCACGTACGATTATATTACGATATTATACAATCTCTAATTTCACGCTCATTCGAGGCAAGAACATCGGACCAAAATCCAAGTAATACTGGCACAATTGCGCCAGTTTTAGGATAATTACGCCTAGTTGGCTAATTGCGCCCAAAACTTACCTGTTTTTGTGGCCTTAGTGCGAACCTTGCCTATAAATAGGAGCCTCCCTCACTACTACAAAAAACTGACAAAATAACCCTTTCAAGAGACCGGTTGTTATAAATCCACGCGTTCTTATTCTTAAGAGACCGGATATTGATAATGACCGGTCTCATAAAAGCATGTAAGAGGGACCTGTTTTACATGAAAAAACCTGGTCTCTTATATCAGAAACATATTGTTTTTTTAATAATTTAAGTTTGACAGACTCACTACACCCCAACAAGCTTCACACATGACGAGTTGTACGACACATGTACACATACTCACTCTACACAACATCCTACAACTTACAGAGTCGACTCTATATCTAGAGCATTCTATACATTTTTTTTTTAATTCTGACCCCCTCTAACTTCTCTCTCTTCTCTCTCTTCTCTCATCTCACAAACACACAAACACACATACGCACACCTTCTAATTACTCCATTGTTTTACATTTGACACTATTGGTGGTCAATTTCTACCCTCGTTTCTTCACTCTGAGAGATTATTATCAGTTAAGCTTTCTTCTTCTTCTTTTTTGTTTTTTTTTTTGATTTCTGGCTTTCATTTTTTTCCATTTTTGAACCATTTTTCAGAATCTTCTCGTTTCTACCCTCGTTTTTTTTTGTTTTTTTTTCATTTTCTTGGCTTCATTTCTGGCTTCATTTTTTGTTTTTTTCGATCCTTCTTATCTTAGATCTTTATTCATTTTGTTTTTCCTTTTTCGTATTCAGTTTTTTCATTTTTGACTTCGTGTGATTTTACGTATTTTTTTTTTGGTTTTTTGTATTGATTTTCTGATTTTTCTGGTTATGTGTGTTTCCAATTTTTTAAGGATTTAAGGTTCATTTGTAAGATCTAAGTTTATAGATCTAGGTTTTATGATTTTTTTATTTTTTGGTCAAATCTTAGATTTTTCACTCTTTCGTTTTCTATTACGATATTTTTGTTATTCCTTCTTCCAATTTTTTGCTTTTGATTTCTTTGTTTTCTTGGAAAAATTTGGTTCTTATGATTTCTGAGGTTGTTTTTGATTTTGATTTTGTTAATTTTTTTTATTTCCCAGATTTGTATTTTCTTTGATTCCTGATTTCATTTTTCTTTGATTTCTAATTTCATTTTTTCTTTGATTTCCTGATTCATTCGTTTTTTTTCCTGACTTTTTATTCATTTTTGGTCTTTATATTTTTGATTTCCTTTTGTTTGCTGAGAAGTGAAAACTTCATTATTTCTGTTTTATTTTCATTTTTCGATTGTTTGTGTTCTTATTTTATTCAATGTGGTTCGTTTCTTTGTTGAACTTTCGATTGTTTGGTTCTTTTTTTTAATTTTCAGTTTTTCTTTGTTTCATTTCTTGTTGTTCTTATATCTGTGATTTTGATACAGTGAAATAAAACCACTTGCGTTCATATCTAATACTCCTTTTATGCGGTGAGTAGATTTTTGAAGAAGGGTCTCTGCTGAGGAAATGCCGAGAAAAAAATGTTTATATCTTTAGATTTGGGGATTTTAATTTTGACTATTTTCTTTTTGTATTTATTGTATTTTAAAATTTTAATAATTGTATTATAGTGATTTTGTTAATTTAATATTTTACATACTGATTGGGAGTTGTATTGAAATTAATGTAATTTGTACAGAGTAATTATTTATTGGTTATTTTATTTTTAAAAAAGTACGAATACATCGAGATGTGGGATTCCTCCATCATCTCGATGTATTTTTTAAATACAAAAAAAAACCACTTAAGAGACCGGGGCCCTGACACAACACCGGTCTCTTAAGTTTGGTCTGTATACTGCAAGCCAAAGTAGACCGGTTAAACTATGACAACCGTCTCTTACTGCTTAACTAAGAGACGTCTTAAAATAAACCGGTCTCTGTACCCAAAGAGACCTCCCAATAATTAAAACCGGTTGTTTGGAGGTCTTCTTTGGGGCGTTTTAACCGTCTCTTTATGTCCATTTTTGTTTGTAGTGCTTATTCATTGAGGAACTTTGGCTTTGGACCTTGCATTCTCTCACCGTCCAAACTCTCTCTCTCTCTCTCTCCTCTCTCTCTCTCTCTCTCTCTCTCTCTCTCTCCACTCACTCACTTCACTCAACTCACTTCACTCATCTCTTCTCTCTCAAACACATAAAAAAGCATCTTCAAAGCTATTTCGCAATAGATCAAGAGGTTTCAGTTCTAAGGGTTCGACAAGGGTTCCAAGGGTCCGATGCAGCGTTCTTATTGCTATTCAACATTGTGTTGCGAGTAGGTTTCGAGGCCAACATTCTCAATTTCTAAACCCCTTTTTGCCATGCTTGTTTAGACCAATTCGAACTTTTCTAATGTATTTTGCATTTAATACTGATTAACAAACGATTTGACAATTCAAATTAAAAAGCACCTTAAGGCATAAACTTTAATTTCCTCGCACGAGTGCTTGCATGCTTGTTCCACAACCGATAATATTGCTTTAACAAAGACTACAAATTTTCGTGTTTCACGCCTAATAAGGATAACTATGGAACAACCGGCATTAGGCTCGTAGGATAACGGAAATAAACAACACACTGCCACAACTAACTAGACACTATTTGCCAATAGTAATTCTGTTAAACAACCGCCTAGTAATGTGCATGCTATGGGTTTTAAAACGGAAAACTCTTTGTTGTCTTTCAGGACAATGAACTTTGCAATAACTGAATAGGGCCGCTAGAAAATGGCTGGGGGTGCTGTGCAACTACTTCACCCTTACCCCTTGTCCCCTAAGCTGTAGACCCTTTGGTGCACTACCGGACATGGAGTCCTTCGCCTCGCTTTGATGCAATTACAGACAAGGTTTAAAACGTTCCGCAGTCTTCCCAAAAGAAGTTGCGGTGGCGACTTCCTCTACTCTTTTTTAGAATAAAAAACACACAACTCAGGCATAACTCAACCTATATGCAAAAAGTAAATAATTCAATTTAGCAAACAAAACAAAGCCGCCCTTAAAATTGTACCCCCAGAGCAAAGGACCAGACCCCCAGTCCACGCCCCTGGTTTGACGCCCCGGTTCCCGCCTACACCGAGGATCGGTATTATAGATTTCCTACACCATGATAAGGAGACCGGTTTAACTTAACTAGATTTCATAATTTAAAGAGATCGGTTTTAAGAAACCGCTTCGGTCTCTATGGATGTTTTATCCAGATTTGTAGTAATGAAGATTGAAGTGAAACTTGAAGAAGTTATGCAATTAACGTAACGTTCAGGAAGGAGACATATAGGGGGTTAAAATATGCTATGTATGTATATATTGATAATATTCTCGATCTCTTCTCT
>SNQN01003075.1:0-23406 GCA_008642245.1 Bassia scoparia
ACAGGGTTGAGAGATGGGTGGAGGCTTCCTTCTATGCTACTCAAGAGAGCTGATCTTGATCTTGGAACCTCGGGATGGCTTGGCACTTCACGTTCCTCGAGACGCTTAGTACCTGCAGAAGGAGAATAATCCTTTTTGGATTATTCTCCCCTCCGATGCCTAAGTAAGTACGGGAGGAGGAAGTAGTAAATGCTAAGCTATTTAGAGAGAAGTTAGAGAGATAAACGTCTATACTTGCTTAAGTATTGAGTAAAATGCTTAATTGTGTGTAAAAGTGTGTGTGAAATGGTGCCTCTCAAGGGGTATTTATAGGCTTTGCTTACCTCTTGGGGGCTCGGATGTGTGACACTTGTCCACCATCCTATGCATAGATTTACCTGTTTTGCTTGCTTACGCTGTTTCTTTTGCAGTGTTGAACCGGTTTTCGGTTGAATGTTTACAGATCATCTACTCTCGGCTTCTGACACGTGTCACGAGGTTCTATTCCAAGTTGGATTTTCTCGACCACACAAGACGCAACACGTGGCTTTACGTGCCAACATTTGCCCTCAAACGCTCCCAATACGCTTGTATTCGGAGGGTTTGATAGTAATTTCCATGTTTAAAATTGGGTTACGAGATTTTCCTCGATTTCTTTCGTGCCCATTTCCTTCAAATGAAATTTCCTTGATTTTTGTGCCTGGCTCCTTGACAAGTAGGCTGGTAATTTCCCGGCCTGGAAGGTTGTGTCATGATTTGGGAAGTTTTCCATGTCTTGGGATTTGAATCATATTCACAATGTAGCCATTTCTCGATTTCCGAGCTAGACCTTTGGCTTCTGAACCTTGGGACAATAGCAAAGGATCCAGTTAGGTCATAAATCAAACCCATAACAAACCATTCAACTTCCAATTGGGCTTCAAATCAGGCCCAGAACACTTGGGCTTTCCCTTTTGCTGAATTGAGTTTCCCGCCGAAACTCCAGAATTCGAATTTCGAATCTCAAGCCCACCTAACCCTAATAATGCCTATAAATAGGGTAGGGAGGAGAGAGAAAAGGTTGGTGAAGAAATTTATTTCTGAATTTTACTCTTCCTCTCTCTAAATATCCTTTAGGTTTCTCTCTCTTCTTTGGCTCAAGTGAACTTCTCAGTTCGCAGTTGAGGTTCGCAGTTCTCAAACTTCTTAGATTCTTCTTCGACTTCGTACTTCTTCAATTTCTACCTCTCCAGTTCGTCGATACAGGTATAGTTTTTCCTTCGAAGTTTTGATTTTTCTCATTCTTTTTTAGGAAAGAAGTAATAAGCAATGGTTCGTCTTCGTCATCAAGCCCTAATAAGTCGGATGTTGGGGGCTTCGGGGAGCCCAGGCCAACATCTCCAGGATCTGTTGAGACTAGGGTTCGATTCCCCAATATCCTTCATGCGAACCTACCTGAATAAATATCCATCCAATACTTCTCTCCTTGTGCAGGATTTTAACATGCCAAGAGTGAAACAAACTGCCTGGGTTTCCAGGTATAGAGTAGACAAGACAGATTGGCGAAGGTCCTTCGACCTCGCATATGGACGATGACCTGATGAATAATACCAGAAACCTTTAACTTGGACGTTTCTACAGAGGATGTGTTTATTGACGGGAACCTCCAAGCCGATCCAGTACCTGCGAAGCCTCGCAGCTACCCACCCCCGAATCTTTTAAAGGTTCGAGAAGGCTGGATCGCTGAATGACCTGCGAACAAGGCGGCTTACAGTACGATGCTAGGAATTCGAGGGCAAGGCCTCGAACTGATAATTCCCAAGAAGGGGGTCGCATCGTGGATGCACCAGAAGGCACCTTTGCCATTAAAGACGGGTGGACCTTGGATTGAGGGGTGCCGGTTCGACGATTTTTTCCACCACCTCTTGGCTGCCTATGGATAGGCTTGTCACAGTTGACACCAAACTCATGGGTCCACATTCTGGGTACTTCGCCACTTGTAAAGCGAGAGGATTACTCCCCATCGGTTCGTTATTCGTGCGAATGCCACACCTTAAGCAAAAATAATAAGTGGCCTATAGGCTGGTATCAATTGGCAAACTGCGAGCTTCATGACAGCCTTCGCAAGCCAAATAAATTCAATGTTTGGAAAAACTGACTTTTTCTTCCTTCGATCCGGCGAGGAGAAGGAAAGTAAGATTCTGGCCGCTTGGACACTCCCAATTCAGTAAAGAATCATGAATTGGAACCCTTACAGACAATGAGGAGAAGCAAATGAAATACTTACCTCAAAGCCAGTGATCCTTGGCATGTGGAACAACCAAGGATCATCTTCCAAATACTGGCTTCCTTTATGAGTTCTTCGTGAAAAGGACTTCCTTATGGCCTTCTCACTGATGGATGGCACTAGGGAGGAAAGAGGTAGCTTCGCATTTTTTCGTTATTCGAACTTTCATGCATTCGTTTGCACTAACCCTTTAATTTGCTTGCTTCGGCAGAGCTGCTTACGAAAGGTTGCCTGACATTCAAAAGGGCAAAATGGAGAAGAAAGGACTACGATTGCCATTGCTGCGGAGGCTAGGTATCTGCAGCTTGAAAGAGAAGAAAAGACCGTGCTGTAAGTTTCTTAACACTTAGTCCAAATTTTTCATACTTTCACTTGAGGAACTTGCGAACGTCACTCCAGTGTTTACTGGGGGTTTACTTCGCAGTTTTCCCTTCGATAATCTTGTACTTATGATTTCTGGGGGAGGATCTGCGAATGTGCACTTCAATGCAGGACTGATTTTGCTTCGCAGCTATCCTCAACAATTTCTATTGAGGGGTAGTTGCGAACGTACACTTCAGTATTCATGTGAAAAAATTTGTTCGCAAGATCCTTCTGTCAGCGAGAGAGTAACGTTGCACTTCTTGATAAGAATTTGGCGAAGGAAAAATGCAGGATGCACTGAAGTGTACATTCGCAAGTCCCTCAGTTAGTTGGGGTATTGCGAAGGTAACTTTAGTGTTCATCTTAAGAACTCAATCGCATCTTTTTGATATTTTGGCGAATGGAAAATGCAGGATACACTGAGGTGCACGTTCTCAAGTCCCTCAGTTAGTTGGGTATATGCGAAGGTACACTTCAGTGCTTGCTTGATTTCTTCTTCGCAGATCTTCCTATCTCCTCTGGATGATTTGGCGAGAGAAAGTGATGGGTACACTGGGTGTACGTTCGCAACTTCCCTTGACTTTCAAAGGGAGTTCTGCAACATGTCCTTCAGGGTCTCTTACCATAGGTGCCATTTCGCACATTCTTTTGTCAATGTTGCGAAGGTCTTCTGTCTCTTTGTTTTGATAAGTCTAACACTTTGTAAATTTTCTTGTGTTTTCAGGATCTTCCAAGCCTTCGACGGTGATACTAAGATCAAGCGATGAGACGGTCGCAGTAAGAAGCGCCACACCTGCGAAGGAAACCCTACCAAAGGGGCTTCGCCATATGTGGTAAGGGTCGCTCTGATGACCCTGGTGAGTGTGGGGAGAGCTTCGGCAACCCCGGTGTCAAGGACCAGCGATTCTCATAGCTGGTGCGAAGAGGAAAGCTTCTTCGACTGAATGCTGGTACGTCGTCGAAGCACCAAGAGACCGCTCACCGTATCTCCCCTTCGGGAGGTACATATACCAACGATGATCCTGGTGAGCCATTTGAATTATGCGAACACTATGGGCGAAGGTCTAGAGTTCCCATGATACTCCCTTCGTTCTAACAATACCCCTCTAAACTTAGTGGTGATTCAGAAACTGTTGAACTGGACCCTGACCTTCGTCCTATAACTTTGCAGATTTGTGGACATCGAAGGTGATGGCGACGAGGCTGCAAGTCGCCACAAGCTGAGGGTCGAACAGACCTTCTTCCCCACCATGAATATGTGGGAAGCATCGAGGATATTGACTTCTCAAGTTTAATATCAACGAATGACAACATCTCCCTCCCTTGGTCTCTCTCGCATTTCCAAGGGTCCCTCGGGCTCCAACTGCGAAGCCGGACAAGGATCCAGACCAAGGCTTGAGGAGGTTTCGCCCAAAAACATCCAAATGCGTCGAGGACTTGGCGAAAATGACCAGGAGAAAGATGAAACCTGGATCGACGAGGAGGAAGATCGATTCCTCAGAGCTTCGCAAAACTTCCCAGCTCCTCATAAGCGAAAGATGCTTAGGAAAATGGTGAAGTGTGCTCCTTCGAAGTATCGAGACACTTATGCGTGGACTCACGAAGGCTCTGCTGGAGCCATCGAGGGATGTTTGGCAGAGGTACACATATTTCTTCAACACCTTAGTAAATTTTGATTTTTTCATCTTCTTTTTGCATCACCTAACTTTTCCATTTGATTCTTCCTTCGCAGGCCATGGTGAGGGTGGATGGACTGGCGAAGGCTATTCGTCATTACCGGAGAGAGGCGAAGTCAAGTAACTGCTAGTTTTTTTAACTTCTATTAATGCTGTTGATCAATTAGAAAAGTGAATATACAATGTGTTATTTAGTTATATATACTCATTTGTTAGTTGATTCTTGTTTTTCATTTAATTGACATGCATTGCAGGCTGGTAATTTCGTATACTACCATAGAATATAAATATAGAGTTATGCTTTTGTATTAACATATGCCACATCCTGCTATGTGATTTATGTAAGCACATACGTAGCCCCTACGAGATCAAATCAACTGAGGCAACGCAGACAAAGCCATTGAGGCCACTTGCCTCGTATTTGAAAAGAAACACCTCCAGTAGGTTTCACGTCGAATACTGTTAAGCAGAGGAAATCTTGTAGCTAGCCAAGCGGAAACTTGCTACAACACAACTTGGTGGAGTAGCTTTCCTGTTATAGGCTGCAACAAGATCTTGAACCATGCTGATATTGTGAATATTTGCCTCCCTTTCACACATATTTATTAGGAACGAGAAATGATACTAGGCAACACTCTATTAAGTCTCATACTTATTAGTTTAGTGATACACTTGTATAAAGTGTTGCAACATGCAATAGGTCTGAATTCAATAACAGATTGAGGATGTGAAACCTTTGGGATCAGAGTCAATTTGGTATTGTTCACTTCCTTCAACAACTTGTCTGAGCTAAAAAAAATCATAGATAGCTTGACATATCTCATCTCCCACTATTGGCCAAGCAGCCTTTAAAAACTGTGTTATTGTAGCCATCAGTTACTTTGATACTTGGGATAGAAAACAATGTCAATTAATAGTTTAAGTGATTAAGGTGTAAATATTTGAACATGTGCTCATGGGTATCCAAATTAATAATAAGAAAATATCAATAGTGGCATGAATATGAACAAAAATAAATATCTTGAAACATGTGTCAGAAAAATAGGATGACATGTGTCATGTTCTTGCAATAGAGTGTTGGTCAAGTTTTTTTTTTCCGAGCAGAGTGTTGGTCAAGTTGATAGATAAAGGATGACACGTGGCAAATCAAACTCCCTTTTTCATAAACTAGTAATAGATTATGAAATTGAAATCAAGAATTTTAGAATTTTAGAATTTTAAATTTTTTAGTTTTTGCGTCAAAAAAAAAAGAGAAAGAAAATAAAAATTAAAAGGAAGTAAAAACATGGCAGCAATAATAATTGATGAATGATGAACGCAAATATTTTTCTTAAAGAAAGATCTAAAATCAACAATTAATTTGGTATCACTCAGCAAAACCCTCGTAATAAAAGAGTCAAAGAATTTCACGGATCTTATTTCGAAAAAATTTGGATTTGCACAAATTCTAGAATTGCAAATTCTTAACTACCCATACAATGAATTTAACTCAAATTATAGAATTTCAAAGTTTTGAAAACAATTTCATTAGTTGTTATTTCAAATAAATTATAATTAAGCCCATGATCATATTTAACCAATTTAACTGTAAAGGAGCTGTCTTATTGAACAACTGATATAGCCTTTGTAATTCTGAACAGTAATTCGATACAAGAAAATTTAAGCAGTTCAACAGAGAATTCCCCGAAACACAAATATCTGTTGATGGTGATTCGATAATATATCAAAAATGGGATAAGCCCGAGACAAACTTGAGGCCAACTTATTCCCATTGAAAGATGGGCACTCTTCTGAGTTCTTACTATTACAGATGGAAAAAAAATAAAAATTAAATTGCTACAGAAGTACACACGACTGCTTCTGAAAAATGCAAACTATGTAATGTAATAATGTTATTATTCAGGCAAAATTTCTTATTGCACAAAGTGCACAAAACCACTAAAATTAAATCACTATACACTACAAGAAAACCCATGCATCCAAGGTTACAGAAAACGAAACCCTATCGAAGATTGTGAAGAGCTACAATAGAACAATGGGTGTGGGACTAAAATTGTCTGGCATAGGGCACCCTTGCTAGGCCCCAAGACAGGCTGAGGCCAATAAAATATTACACAGAACATATTTATCCACATCTCAGTTGGAATTTCTTCTTGATGCGTAGATACGATAAGCTGCCAATCCAGCAACGGCAACAGCTGCTCCAACTGTAAACAAAACAAGTACCCAAATAAAGATTTAAAGACACGTACAGGAGTAAATAAATGTGTCATAACAAATGAACAAGACAACARGACCTCTAACTAGCTGTCAATCTCATGAGTTTAATGAAATGTCGTATGTAGAGATTAAGAAGATAATGAATGCCTATGGACATGAGAAAGCAATAAAAAAAATCAACACAAAAGCTGGTAAAGCCTCAAGACAGATCAATGTCGCAGCTAAATGCTGAGACTCAATTTCATCAAGAATATCTTATGACTTGCTAGCTAGGCTGTAGATATTTCAAATATAAACATGGCCAGATAACATAACAAAAGCTCCTTGCCCGTAATTTCACATAATGAATTAACACCTTCCCTATTTGTTCCATCACACCCTCCCCTTCTTCTCCCTCCCATTTTGTTATCCAAACAAAGCCTAAAAGAAATGTGTTCCATCACACCCTCCCCTTCTTCTCCCTCCCATTTTGTTATCCAACAAAGCCTAAAAGAATAAAGAAGACAGTTCACTGAAAATCCAACCCAATGCAAGAATCATGCAATGATGTCTACCCAAATTGCTACCCTGGCTCACAGTGGCGGATCCAGAAATTTCGCAAAATACGTTTCGATAATCGGATAACGACTTGACATTCTTTTTAGAGTGATATAATTAAGTTCAAATTTAATTTGTTCACTTCTTACAATTCTTAGTAGCTAATAATAGATCTTGTGTTAGTTTTTATTTCCTATTTGTCATACCAAACAACTTTAAAATTATTCCTACAAAAAACTTGAAACTAAAAAAGTATCTCCATCAAATATAAAAATCAAACTTAAATTTTCGAAATAATTAATGTCAATCAATCAACAAAAAAAGTTTAATTAAATAGCAAAATGTTTTTTTTTTTGACGGGAATTAAATAGCAAAATGTTCAACCAAAATTATGAGTCAATTAATAAACTAATCAATTTATTCCCGTAAATAAATTGTGTTTCAATAGGAAARTGTGTTTCATAAAGAAATMATTTTTATTGGGGTGTTGAGTTTGAGAAAAATCAAAAAAGGTTGTAACTTTTGGATATAGAGTTTGGTGGATAAATTTAGAATTTTGGAGTGTCATTTGTAAAAATCAAAGGGTTGAGTTTGAGCTGTAAGTTAAAACTCGAAGTAGAGTTTAATTTAGCTACCGCTAGAGTCCAATTTGCGACCGCTGTTTTCTAATTAGCGACTGCTAGGGGTCGCTAAACCCTGTTTTTTTTCTTTTAACTCTCATTTTTTTCCCAAAACAAGGGGTGCAGCAGCCCCCCTTTGCACCATACTGGGTCCACCACTGCTGGCTCAAAAGCGTACCTCCAACAAAAAGAGCAGAGTTTTTGACAAGACGATGATATTGCTTCCTGCTTCTTCCGACTTCAGTTTCAGGGATGCTCGAATGAGGACGCTCTGCTGAACTCACAATTCTACGGAATATGTTATTGAAGTCTCCCAATTTGGCACTGATCGGCACAGGGGCTTCAATACCCATATCTTGGCTAACCTGTAAGAAAACACAAGCCAAGATTATTGTTTGATGAATGCTCTGCTTTTCCATGTTGTACAACAATGTAAGATGACATGGTTTCCCAAAAGGCCTAAACCATTAGCAATAGAGATTCGGTCCATAATTTGGATGGGTGAATGGGTGACATCTAATATGTACAAGGAAAATGTATAGTAGAAGTACATCAGTCATTTATGTAGTATTTATTCCTAACAAATTGAGAAGAGATCATATTCTTATATTCTTAATAAGTGCCAASTTAATAAATTTATAATTGATATTACTTCATAACTTCAGTCATTCTCTTAAATTTCGTACTAAGATTATAATTAAATATTGTTAATCAATTTATTAATTAGTGCCCTTCTATGCTATTCATTACTTTAAAACCCAAGAACTACTCCAAATCATCCCACTTTTACGAAACAACTTTCTTTCTTTTTTTCTTTCTTCTTTATCAATTTCACAAACAGTTTATAGTTTAATACAATCAGGGCATTTGCAGATATATAACTCCAAAAGTCAGTATATTGGAAAGCAGGTCTTATGCACATGAAAGATAGTCTTCACTCTTCACTAAAGTGGCACTACATGGATTTTAAAAGGAAAAAAAATCCTCACAATGATTTTGTCCAAAATAGAGGACAAATATGAAATAACCCTTATACATGATAATATTTTAAGCATGTATGACACMGACACACATAGAGAGAGTACACCCATCATCTTAGCCAATAGAGTTGCATATACACATAGTAAAACAAACAACTCTCCATCCTACAGAAACAAGAAAAGGGCAGGCTGATTCTCCATTTACTCTTCACAAAAGCCTGCCTAGCCATAGTTGATGCCTAAACAAGTAATTAAAATTGAATTGCAAGAATGGCATATAGAAGGGGGGATTTGGTTCACAAAATAGGCATCAATTAAGCTTGAAAATGAGGCATGTGTAAGTCTCACAAAAATACCGACCTAAATTGAGTACAGGATTTTGAAACCCTAAGAAGACAGGGGTTTAGCTCATAAAACCCAAATAGGTAACAAAGGGGCATCAGGTTTATTCCTAGACAGAAAGTCAGAAACCTAAAAACATGGTACAACAATCAACTTACGACCCCATACCACCCTAGTCCCATATTAACCAGCAAGTTTAACATATGAGTGCAACATGAGGAACCCAAGGCCACAATTGTGACAAATAAAGTCCCACACTCCCAAGTGCCTAAAAGTCACATATACAGTTTAAAAAAACATTAAAAATACATATGTATCTAGATCATCTTTAGAAAGAAAGAAAGATATAAACAATATACTAAGAATAGAAAGAAAGATACCCGAGTAGAATCCTGGATAGCCATAGGATATGGATCAAGATCATCTTTAGCAGCCACAATAAGAGAAGGCACCTCGTACCCAGTATCTTCCCCGTGACCAGCAACCTCCACCAACAATTCCGCTGTCTTTTTCCATGATAATTCATCGGAACTGAGATGAATGACACCAATTAGCATAGTAAGCATAGCTTGAAAATTTTTAAATAATTATACTGTGCTACTTCAGCTTTTGGAGTTTTTCATCAGCGTGTGTAAATGTACCATAAAAGGAGAGTTCAAACCCAGAATAAAGATATTTAAGCAACACAGGTAACATCATCCCAACCAATCTCTAAAAAGAGAATCGGTTTTCTCTAATTTTAATCATCATGCAGATTGTTTCAGACATCTAAATAGCAAATTTGTGAAAACCACCCCCACAAAACTGCAATCAAAAGTAGATAAAGCAGCCATGGGGGAATAAATTACCACACCTATAACATTKAACTTGATGAATCAGGTACTAAAACAATTATCTTTTTCCACCATATAATACAGAGTGGTATGACCAAATGAATTCATTGAAGCAAGGTTTTGACACTAGTCCTCTTAGTGGATCTAGAATATGGTGTCTCAGGATCTCATCCATGCACTGAAAAATTAACGACATGTGAATTTAGAGAAAAGCACTGAAACAAATCAGAAGTAACGAAATTATAGCCACTAATAAAACTAAAGCTCYCCAGCTTGCTCAATTGAGGATAAGTCAACACAAAAGAGTGCTTGATATATTTCCTCACTTTTAGTTGCAACCCTTCAGTCTTTGAGATGTTTCAATTAGTTAAAGCCATTCTTGGTTTCGTAATAATGTAACTCCATTTTTGCAACTAATATAGAGCGGAGGAAGAACGCAATAATATGTTCACAACATTCCACTTTTCATAGGTATTTTTTAACACTAACCAAGGATTTTAAAGGGAAGTAACTCAAGTAATCAAGTAACTGATGGTCAAAATATGTTTTTTCACGAAGGTTTCTTCAAAAGAAGGCATATTTCCCCTATCCTACAATTCTTCATTGCTTCTTACTTGTTGTGAAGCAATACATTGGACAGGTCACCCATGTTTTTTCAGCAATAAGACCTCACTTGGAAGATGTAGTTTAAGTCAAATTGCAGCATGTTACACTTCATGTATTTCTAATTAGTTACAATCAAATACTTTGGTCCACTACTCCACTTAATAAGATAGTTGAGAGAGAAAAGGCAGAAGCATTAAAATAATATTGTTATATAAATAACGAATTAATGGTCTCCTTGCTCCATTAATGGCATGGATTTGTTTACTTACTAATGGGCATCATATGAGTAAATAATTCCTAATAAACTTTCTTCAATGGACTTGGTTCCAACTAATTTGAAATTGCTCTAAAAGGCAAGTGTTCAACGAATAAGAAAATGAGAAAGTAATTACTTCTACGCTTTTTGGTATGATTCTATGATCCAATTCTATTAATTCAAACCTACAGCCCTCAATGATATAAGGTAGTATCCCAATACTGATTAGTACCACGTGTCATGATTATTAATGTGACAAAATAATGCATCAGAATATGTGCTTTATGCCAACAACAGAACAACTGCATCTTTATCCAGCAAAAAACTAACAATAAGACTGTTCACGAGCAACTGCAAGTTTAATCAGCTAATTTGATTTAAATGATTCTAGAGTTCTTTTAAACCAGACATCAACAGTCTTTTTATACCAACCTGACAGACTAAGATCTCCGCTTTTTAAAAATAATCAGATTAGCAACCCCATCAATTCAAGATTCAATGCAAACAAGATGCCACACAACATGACGGAATCTAATCCAATAATGAAAAAGGCAGTTGTATACTTATATACGTGCACAACCATAACCATAACCACAAGCACAAGTCATTGAGATGCATGATCATCATAACATAGATAACATTCAGCCTACAAAGAGTGGAATGTTGGTCAATCATATATGGAAACCATATAATAAACTATGCTATGTAAAACAGTCTCCTGGGTGAACATGAAAATGTTAGGTCAAAAGCAGCAAAAGTCTTCTGTATATATTGATGCTTAAAAGGTGATTTGATGCACAATGCAGTGTCACAAATGCACATAAATATATATAGCCTCTCGAATAAAAGATGCTTTAGTGTCCCTTTAAAAGAGAAACATGCTAACCTGTCATACACAAAAATTGCTATGTCGCATCCAGCTAAAGATTCTTTGGAAGAAAGTATGTTTTTAACCTTATCTTCAGGTATCTCTCTCATAACAAGGAACTTCTTACTTCCCTGCCAGAAAATAATGGAAGATCAACACAATGATATACATTTATATATTCGCTGCAGTTTTTTCCTCATATCCTGCTTCTGTTGGTTGGATATAAGATCAAAGAAAAGCTACTGCTTGGGGGTTTCACTGGTCATCTATAATGCCAGAGAAAATTTGAATATTCATACATTTATCCAAGCATGAAATTTACCCCAATCCAGTAAAATCAACTACTTCCTTTGTAACAAAATATTTGCAAAAATTGCTTTTGGCGTAAAATCTTAGAGAAAAATCAGAAATTGATGATGAAGTTGGYTATCAAATTATTAAGAGAAACTGACAGGGAAAAAAAGTGCAATTATTTGGATGAAATTTTTTTGGGGGGAAATGTGTTTAGGTAAGTTAAATCATTTTAAGTTTATAGGTAAGAATATTTTGGTAAATTTAGAAGAAAAAAAAATACCATATGAAGTAAATTTTGAGATGTTTCTCTTAAACAAATTTTTTAAAAAAAGGAAAGAATTGTCGCAATAATTTTGATGCGGCACAAAAGGACAATTTTCCGCATTCCAGAGTAAGTAAAATATAATTATTTAGTTAAGTGCTGATCTGTCATCTAACTAATCTATCACTCAGAATACAGACCCATCAGAGACCAACATGACAATCTAACAAAAACAAACGGAAAAGATATTACAGCAAATAGATCTCAAATTTTCAGCCAAGAAAAACTTTGCAAATTTAAGGAAAAGCTTTAGCAGGACAAGCTAGCCCCAAGAGCCAAGAGGCAATGAGATGACTGTATAGAGTAAAACAGGACATGAAGTGAACCTGTAGTCCTTCTATTGTGAAGGGCACAGTATATGAACAGCATTACTCACCGAGGACCCTTCCACAACATTTACAGCATATCTCTCTTCAGTGGTTGCACTGTTACTGTCAGAATAGGGCCTGCATAAATTTAAATGAATAGGTCTAAGAATAAACCCTTAGGCTTCAGTTAAAAGTTAATCACATATCAAGAACCAAAAAACATATACTGAAACTTGAGTTTGTAGACAAATAAGAAACAACACTGAGACAAATTCCGCTTAAATCCCTTGGAATGATCTCAACAAACAAATATGCAAGTACAAATAACAAGACTGACCTTCCCAAAAAAGCATCCAACAATGCTGATTTCCCGGCCTTTCTTGGTCCAAACACAAAGCATTGGTAAACATTTCTCTCAGATTGTCGCTTCTTGCGATCTGAACGCCGCCTCCTAGTGAGGCGGAGGGCAGAAGAAGCATCTCCACCATACAAAATATACTTCAAATACTCCACACTCTTAGCTGGCTCCAAAAGCGTCATTAAAGCCCACTGCACATTACATTGATCATATAGGCCATCAGTAACTCTTAACTGCTAAACCCCAAGCTTGCTATGGCAGAACTGCTATGCTAATTGCTAAACCAGCCAAAAACAAAATGACACTAGTGCATTCCATACCAGCAACCACCTCACGGAGTGTTGCAACAGAGTGATTCAAGAACAGTGACATTGTTCCATGTTAACAGAGTGAGAACAATAAACCAACAAAAGAAATTCCTTCTAAATTTCTACTGTGGGATCAAAACTGAAAAAGGTTATACACGAATAGATAAAAGGAGCTAAGACACACCAATAAAGCTTGCAAAAATAACAAAGTGAGGAATATGGACAAACTAAAATGACAATATGAGAATGCAGACCCGACAACTTCTGTGTGTAATGTGTATAAAAGAACGAAAAAAATTATTTTGTGATCCCATCAGATATATAACCTAAATTAAGAAGRAAAAGGCAGACACTATATTTCTAATACCACTTGGTTCTTTCAAATGACTTTATTCAGTACGCATACACTGGTCAACAAAGATTTTGATACGCTCATGTCAAAGAGACACTTTGATATTATACCTCTGACAGAAATCCATCCATTGTCAGACCTCCCAATGCAGTTGTTGGTGCAGCATCTTTGTATGGACCTTCACTCCAAGGACTACATAATCATGAAGACAAAAATCAGGAAAATAATTGGCAAACATGAGGGGGACGCTAACAAAAGAGAGGTAGGAAGGTCATACCAATCTGGTGCTGTAGAAAACAGATCATCTACATCTGAAGGGCGGATAGCACCATCCTGACGCAAAATCAAAAAATGTTTTTTAAAAAAATCAATCAAACAAATGAGCAGATGAAGGAGCGAAGTTGGGACGGACAAGGTGATTGATATGGCAATATGGCAAGTGACAAATAAAAATGATGATGAAGCTCAAGTATTTGACGCAACCAAAGAACATTGACACAACTTTATAGAACAAGAGACTAAATAAAATTCATGAATAATAATACAAGGGAAAAAAAATACTTCAATCCACTAAAAAACTAGAATGTACTTCTATGATAATGAAATGGCATTACATAACTCAAACTTGTGAAGAATACCCATTGGACTTACATTATCATTGTCATACATACTGAAGATTCCTTTTAAGGCTTCTATAGCATCAGTTGTCAGCTCCACGCTCTGCATTTTTCACCCTCAATAAGCAACAAACAACTAAAAGTGATGCCAAAAAACTTAGAAATGCATCAATAAATTAATGGCACAATGTATTCAAGTAAAAGGCAACAAATAACATAATGTTACAGATTGATGATCAATTAGCTGATAGAAAAGGGAAGAGACTAATTTTGGAAACCAGAAAAAAAAATTAAAAATAAAAAGAACGCCCTCCTGTAATGATCGAGAGATATAGTTTCTCACATAAGAAGGAAGAAAAGTTTAAAACTGACAATTCTCCGATGAAACCATCCATAGTCGTTTCACCAAAATCTGAGACAACCTCAGCCTTAAAAGAGAAAGGCATTTAAACTTGTTAAGACAAGTTTTTTCTTTTCTAAAGGCATACTTAAAAGAAGGCATGACCATTATCCAAGCTTGACTAGTTTACGATAAACATTCCAAGTGACATATATGGCTTCTTTTAACCCAGCCAGTATATGACAATGATGACAGAGACATGGAAAAAGCTTAGAGACGGGGGGTGGGGTGCGTGGATATGAGCATGATTCGAAAGCTTTTAGCTCGCACCTGGTCTGGTGCTCGTTTGAATGAAGGTGGAAGAAACTCATCATCGAGCCTGATTTCATTATTATATCCAAACTTCCGCAGGACAGTCCATGTTGTCTCCAACCGCCCTTTTTCTATGAAAAGTGCATGAAGAAAAAGAAATCCTCTCAAAGTGAGACCACGCATATTAACTCCTTCGGGCAACTTTTCTTCCACAACCCTCTTGACACCTACTATTTCAGAAGGTTGTAGAGGAGCATTGAAGCACTTCACCTGTTTACACATAAAATACAGTCACATTCACAAAAACTCCAAACATCACAAACACTATTGTAAAAGAAGATTAAGATGGATAACAAGATCAGTCATTAAGTGTATCTGAATTTTTTATGGATGACTAAATAGTTGACAGAATTACAGAGTCGCAGCAAAGTATCCAAAAACCTGGAAATCATTCAACTCTGCATCACTTAGTGCGCCATCCTTGTCATGGTCACACAAAATAAAAATCCGCTTAAGCGCCTTCACACATTGTGGCCTCAATGTTTGAGTCTCTTGATCAAATAATGGTGCAGTAGGGTGAAGTACAGCTTTTTGGGCATAGTAAAAAACCTCTGGAATCTGCAACAAGTCATTGCCATAGAAWAATTGTCATATTCCCACGAATCTGGAATGAAACATATACCCAAAACATTTTCCTCCAAGAAACAGAAGATCAATATGGAAAACCTTCAAGATAAGAGTTCGTGAGAAAACTACAAATTCAATTCAAAAATTTTGCCCAGGTAAGTTAACCAAAGATGCAAGGGAAAGTTACACTGTTATCTGGCTAACACAAGCTCTATTTTGGTTGACTTAAACAGAGCCAGTGGTTCCCAAGCCTAGATAAAGGAGGAGGACAGCCAACGTAAAATTGTCACATRTTACGACATGAACCAAAATGATAATTTCGTGGGGGCATCCCATATATGTGGATGACTTTCATGAATAATCACTTTTGGTTCATGTTAGCCGATCCCCATTTATGGGACTAAGGCTCTGACTGATCAATCAGATCAATGTATGCTACAAAAACATTTCAAGACCAAACGGAGCAGCAGATTTTATTTCAGGAAAAAAAAAAGTTCTTTTTATTCTTACTAATGGAACGAATATAAYAAGATCCAACACGATAAAGTATTTTGTAATTCATGGTGATAAAAGAAGAGTTAAGTTTCAGAAAAGACGCAACATTGAGGCCACATCACCATTTTAGTGATGATGAGAACATGATTTTAAATCTGAAAAATTTTGCCGTAGCTGGTGGCCATTTGTCAATGGTATATTGATTCGGAGGAAACCAGGAAAGTAATCAAAGTATTCAGTAATAAACAGAAAGAATGAGCAATACAGATTGGAAATCATAAAATGATTAAGGGATGCCTCTTTGACAATTTTTTACCTGTATATGTCTTGATGCAGAGCATTCTATGCAAGTTTCAATCTCACGAAACTGCTGCATTATTGGAGACATCACTTGCTCTAAACTAACTTGCTGCTGCTCATCCCTCAAATCCAACTTACAACCCACAACTATAACAGGGACTTTCACCTGCATAAACACAGAGTGACCATCAAATACACACACACACAAAAAAAAAAAAAAAGGTTGAAGATGAGAGTGTCACAAACATAATTCTATGCCTAACACATTGTCGAAGGTTCTAAGCAGTAGCACTATTTAAGAGCACACTTGACACTCCTCTTAAGTCTTAAGAATTATCCCATCACTGCCAACTTAGTTTTTTTTTAATAAAAAAAATATTCCAAATTTAAAGCTATGTGGGCCCAAGATGACCGCATAGCTTGCCTTGCATCAGGGACAGCCATGGAATACCTTTAATAAGTCCGTATATTAGGCTTCCACAGTTTTATTGCAACAGATTGGTTTTTCAACTTGAGGGAGAGTTCTGTACTAAAAGGTTGTCAAAACTCAGAAGCATGAGAACACAAGGAGATCTATAGAACTTAATAATAATCAACCCAGTTAGAAAAACACTTGGGGTATATAATAAAGATCGAATTCCATATATCACAGACACTTAAGGGTGAGGCTCTCGCTATTATTTCACAGCAAATGAGAGACAGAAGCCAATCTAATCCAAATCCTTTGATGTGGCTAAATATATTTGGCACAGCTGCACAAGTGAAAAAAATAGATCTCACATAGCTAACTTACAGTGACAAAATAAATTTTATTCCATTTTGTATTGCTCAAAGCATTGAGTGTAAGCAAATGATCAATGAACAAAACAAGCAAATTCTTCCAAGGGAAAGAGAAAAAAGCTCTAATTCTTGAAAAAAAAAAAAGTACTACTGAGAACTAACAGCATTTCAGTGTCAAAATAGGGCCAAACAAAAGTAAAATTTTCTTCACAAACATGCTACTAATTGAATCAATAACATTTCTTTATTCTAAAACAGACAAGCACAACAGCACATTACAGCAAAAGCAAAAGGCACAGCACATAGCAGTAGCTAAGTGTGTATAAAACACCTCTAATCGACGGAGTTCAGGAAGCCAGTATGTACTCAAACGATCAAGAGTCTCAGGACGGTCACAAGCATATGTTAACACAACGGCATCAGCGCGCCTCATCTCCTCCCCAACTTTATTCCTCTGCTCAACACTAACACAACACAATCAAATCTATCAAAACATTGAAGTGCATTCTCAATAGAATATCAATTAGCTGCATAATGAAGAACTAATCATAAGTTTACAAACAACAGAACATCCCATAAAAGCATAACTTACCATGAGCCCCAAACAACAACACAATAGAGTCAACCAAACTTTGAAAGTTACCAAAAAAAATCTTTATAATGCAACAAAACCAACACAAAAGAATCCAACATGAAAAAAAAATTGAAGGAAAACCCACACCAATTAGCAGCTGATATGCATTGTGCGATTATACAAACTAGAAAACACTGCAAGAAATCAAAGAAGAGTGTACCTTGAGGAAGTGTCAATGATGGTGATAGGAACACGATCAGGAAACATGTCATCAGGAAGACGAGAAGGGGGCAAAACAGGAGCCACATTAGTCGGAAACGTTTCGGAAACGGCGGTAACAATTAAGCTTGATTTTCCAGTTGCACGATCACCAGCAACCACGATTCTGATTCCATTTTTGCTACCACTTGATGATTTTGCCATCTATATTATACAACAAACACATGCAAAAGGAATCAGATTAAAAAAAAGTGACGCGAATTAGCTGCTAATTGAAGAACAAGAATAAGGAGASAGAAATTAGGGTTAGGGTGATTACGATTTGGGGGGAATGGAGCTGAAAAGAGTGAAGAAGAAACGACGTGCGAGGAGATTTGCAGGAGAGAGAAAGTGAAGAACCCTAATTTTTTAAGTTCGGGTTATTTAGAAGATTACTGAGACTTGAAGAACAAGAAGGAAGCTTCAAAGATTGAGTGAAAAGAAACACGGCAAGAGGTGTGTGGTATACTGGTATTGTGGATTATGGTGGCTGGTGCCTGGTGGAGGCTCAATGGCTCATTATTGAAAATCAACCCGACTCGAGCCTCGTTTTCTAACACGACCTAAAGAGAGTTTTAAAATGTTATCTCATTGAACCGTGGCGGCTAGGGGCGAGAATTGGTCTGGTCTGTTTCCGACATTTTAGGCTCGGCTCYGTCAAAGTTCGGACTCAGTTCAGAAACTTAACGAATGAATTAGAGTAGGTTCGGCTCAAAAGCTCATTAAGCTTTTTAACAATAATTAATTTTTATTTAAAAAAATATTTTTATAACTTAATTTTCTTAAAATTTTAAATATAAGTATAGTACTATAATTTTAGTACTAACATATAAATTTTTAAAAAAAATACAATTGAAGGACAAAATAGGAAAATACAACTAAATAAAAAAGGGAAATTTCCTCATGTAACCCTGACATTTGGCCTAATAGCTCTTATATACCCGAGGTTTCAGGATAGGATCAGGTAACCCCAACGTCAGTGTATAATAGCTCACGTAACCCTACTGTTAGTTTTTCCGTTAAAAAAGTCTGACACCGTTACTTTTCCATCCATTTAACATTAAAACTAACTAATTAACCTAATTAACACCTAAAACTAACTAATTTAATACTTAATTAAATAATTAAAACTAATAAATTAAACCCCTCCCTCCTTCCTCCTCTCCTTCTTCCATGACCACCAAGAGCCACGACCACCACCCTCCTCCACCGCCTCTTTCATCCCTCCTCCTTCCTCCTTGGACCCAAGCATTGCAACTGCCGTGACCCACCCCGCAACCGCACCAGCACCAACAACCGCCTTTCTTTCCTCTGTCTCTTGCGATGCTGTTMTATGTGCAGCTACTGTTGTCTTACTGCTCTGTTATGCAGCCCAGATTTTCGAACAATCGAAGCCCAAATTGTCGAACAATCAAAGAACAATTCAAAGCCCAGATTAGTTCACAATTTCGTTCCCAAATTCCTGCAAAAAATTCGTTCGTAGTTCGAAGCTCATATTCGTTCATACCCCAACCTCCAATCGATTCATACCCCCATAAACACACCATCACAATTTCAGACCCAAATCAAATTTCCAATTCAAATCTTCAATTTACCCCCAAATTATTGTTCAAATTCACCCCAAAATATACCAAAAWTTCCCAAAAATTCACATTAATTCGCAAATCTCGATTCTTCGTCATTGGGTTTTTCGAAATTAGAACAAATAGAAGAAGAAGAAGATTGAAGGTGGTAGGGTCTTTTGTGGTGGTGGTAGTTCGCGAGGGTRGTAGGAAGGAGGAAGGAGTTGCGTGGTGCTGCTAGTAGCGCATGGTGCTGGTGTTATTGTAGGAAGGAAGAAGGTGGTGTGTGGTGTTGTTGTGGCTCGAATGGGTGTCGGTGGTGTTGTCGTGGGTGCTCGAATGGGTGTTGTTGTGGGTGCTCGAATGGATGGGTGATGGTGGTGTTGAAGGTGGTAGGGTCTTTGTGGTGGTGTTGGTGGCCGTTGYTTTTGAAAGGAGAGAGGTGGTTGTGGGTTGTGAAGGAGAGAGGTGATTGTTGGTGATTAATTAGTTTTAGGTGTTAAATTAGGTTAATTAGTTAGTTTAAGGTGTTAATTAGGTTAATTAGTTAGTTTTAATGTTAATTGGATGGAAAAGTAACGGTGTTAGTGTTTTTAACGGAAAAACTAACGGTAGGGTTACGTGAGCTATTATACACTGACCTCGGGGTTACCTGATCCTATCCTGAAACCTCGGGCGCATAAGAACTATTAGGCCAAACCTTAGGGTTACCTGAGGAAATTTCCCAATAAAAAAAGAACATTTGAATTAAAAAAAAAAAATTTACTTCACATACTTGCTAGATGTCTAATTAGCAGGGGTGAGCGGGACTGGGTACCCGGTATTTTTTTTAAGGGAATTGGACCCGAAACCAGAACCAGAACCGGCTGGGTCTCAAAATCTGGAACCCAAACTGGAACCAGTTGAATCGATTTCTAAGTTTTTGGAGCCGGTCCCGGAACTACATACCGGGTACCCGGTTCATATAATTTGTTTTTACAAATTAATTTTGGGCTTGTAAAAAATGATCTTTAATAATCCCTTCAACTTGAAACATACTTGCTGCAATCTATTGGTGATAAAATCGACAAAGAAGGAAATAATCTTTGAGCTTGTAAAAAATAATATTTAGGCCCGTGAATCATTCTCTTTGCATCCTTAGTGTATAAATAGTTCAACAAAGAAGTAAATGGATTTTAATATGAAGAAAAAGAGTATAATTACCTTATATAACATACAGTTCCAAACACTGGGTACCCGGTACCAGAACCGGAACCAACAGMGTACCCAGTATCGGTTCCACCGGGTACCCACTGAGTATTGGGTCCAAAATTTTATTATCCAGAACCGGAACCAGTTATGGCCGGGTCCCATTTTTTGGACCCGGGACCGAACCCAATTACACCGGGTCCGGACCAGTTCCGGTTCTAGTATCGGATACGCGGCTTTTCTGCTCACCCCTAGTAATGAGCTATATTTTTAATTTCAAATTTTTATTTTTWAAAAAAAAAGRTGTTCACGCCCTCACTCTTTCACTCACGAACAAAACCCTAAACACAAGCTCACTCGCGACGGCTCTCAGATCGACCCTAAACCCTAAAAACAAGTTTTAATTACTATAAACAAGCTAAATTATGTATAAATGAGCCTTTGTCAAGCCATATTCGCCGTCAAGTTAACGAGCCTTTTAAAATATATAGATTTAGGATCAAATTAGAAACACCCTTAAAATGAAAAACGTGAGAAGCAATCTTGATCGTTGGATTTTGAATGYAGGGTCAAGATTTATTTCATGAAAAATGCAAATGTGCAAATTTTTGTACAGAAATGTGCACGAATTTTCCTGTGAATGTGGAAAAACCAAAAAAATATGCACATTTATGTACAAAAACTTACACATTTACTATTAAACTTATGCACATCTGTTAAGGTGATTTTGCACTTCACCAAACAAGTCAATCGCCCAATATTGTTTTTAGTTCAGTAAGGGGCTGCCCCTTTGGTCATTGATTATATAGATAACCTTGCTAARGTAAAATGGCTCCTAAATAATAGAGTTAATCAAGAAGATMAATGCATCAGGAAATGACCTTGTTGTGGAACAAGACTGAAGTGTAAAACAAACAAAGATGAATAGAAACGAAAATCATCCATTATATAAGGGCTAAGTATCARACTACAATCGTATTACAAGGAAGGATGTTTACCTCCATGTTCACACAATTGGGATGAAAACGGACGAACTATTGATCCATTGAGGGATGAACTAGGCTACGCTATGCTAAACAGCAGGGGCCAAAAAGATCGAAGCAATGTCTGATTCACAGTTGATAGTGAGTCAAGTCAATGGCGAATATGAAGCACGGGATGAGAATATGGTCAAGTACCTTYAGATGGTGAAAAAAGAAACCCAAGGGTTAGAGAAGTTTGTGCTAATGCAAGTACTGAGGTCTGAAAACAATCAGGCAGATGCTTTATCCAAACTTGCAAGTTCCGCTACCGGAGATGCTCCCAAATCTGTCTTGTGGGAAGTTAAGGATAAATGGAGCATTGATGATCTCGAAGAAACAAACTTCATTGACCAAGGGAACACATGGATGGATGATATTGTTAAATATAAGATTGAGGGAATCTTGTCCGATGACCCGTTGCGAGCCAAATATGTGAAACAACACGACTCCTGGTTCGTGTATTGGAATGACGAGCTCTATAAGAAGTCTTACTCTCATCCTTTGCTAAAATGTGTTACCTCCGAGAAAGACTCGGAGAAACTAGAAGACATTCATGAAGGATTTTGTGGCTCTCATATAGGGGCAAGGGCATTGGCATGTACAGCCTTACGAAAGAGATATTTTTGGCCTGGTTTGAGGAAAGATGCACTGGACTTAGTTAGAAAGTGCCACAAAGGCCAAGTACATGGGAATCTTCACCATAGACCAACCTATGATTTGTCCACTATCCTCTCCCATATACCTTTCGCCAAGTGAGGAATGGACATACTTGGTCCTTTTCCTCAAGCATTTGGGCAAAGGAATTTTGTATTGGTAATTGTGGATTACTTCACTAAGTGGGTAGAAGCTGAGCCCCTGAAAAGTATCAAGGTAACAAATATTCAGAGATTCATATGGAAGAACATTATCACACAATTTGGAGTGCCCCCATCCATCGTGTTCGATAACATCCCTCTATTTGATTCCAATGAACTTACAAATCGGTTCGCCCAACAAGGAACGACGGGACACTTTGCCTCCGTGTCACACCCACAGGCCAATGGTCAAGTCGAAGCATTCAACAAGATAATCTGTAATGGTATTAAGAAGAAGTTGGATGATGCGAAAGGCCTATGGGTGGAAGAATTGTATAATGTGCTATGGTCTATACGGACAACAGCAAAGAACTCCACAGGAGAATCCCCCTTTATGTTGGTGTATGAGTCAGAAGCAGTATTGRCGATTGAGATGTTAGAGCCAACYATGAGGGTCATGATGCATGATGAAGAAGGAGTTGGGCTTGTATGAGGCACAATTTGGATCTGGTACCCGAAACTAGGGACAATGCCTTGCTTAGACAACAGATCTACGAGCTAAAGATGACTTGGGAGTATAACAAGAGAGTGTCACATCGGACCTTGAGATTGGGAGATTTGGTTCTTAGGAAGATGGAAGCTCAAGGTAGGGCAAAGGAATAAGGCAAGTTAACTCCTAATTGGTAGGGTCCTTATCGGATCTGTGAGGTTTTAAGAGATGACACATTCAAGCTTGAACTACGGATGGACAAAGACTGCCTATGACATGGAATGTGGACAACCTTAAGAAATATTATGTTTAGATAGGAGATTGAAGCTACTATGCAATTATGTAAGAAGCTACAATGTAATGAGATGGCTTTGCCATCAATGAATTGAAATCTACGATTGGATAGAGTGCCTACTTTTTCCAAATTTTATTTCATGATCATAAATTTGATTACAATATTCTTACTAGGAGCATTATAAATGCACTCGGCCATATAAGTAGCCAAATGAAATCTATGACCGAAAGAGGCAACACGAGGGAATCAAAAAGTGTAAAAAAC
>SNQN01003075.1:40405-65352 GCA_008642245.1 Bassia scoparia
CTTAATATTTCAACAAAATTAAAAATACATAAACAATTCTACACATATTACACTCAATCATAAGAAAATTACCTTATAAAACCGAAACCCTAAAAATCGTATAAAGAGCAACTACAACACAAAAACAGCATCAGAGAGGAGAGAAAACCTGAAGTTAGACCCTTTCAAATCTATATTAAACAATAACCTAAAATAAGAAAGAATTAAAATAGGAAGTGACTAACTTTGATGATGACTGATAAGAGCTGCAATTTTTTAGATTAAAAATCTCCTAAAAAATGAGCTCAAGTGGAAGAGCAGCAAAGATGAGAGCATAATTAGAAGGATAATAATGAGAGTTTGAAGATTATGAGGGTGAGGCGTTTTCGAAAAGAGAGAGAGAGCGAGAGGTGAGGGTGGAGATTGAAAATGAAAATCGCATATATGAGTGATGTTGAATTTTGTCACAGAATTTCAATGACCTCCAAAAGAGAGAATTTACTGTAAATTAGATTTTTTCATCTAAGGCAACGGTTAATAGATAACTGTTGCAATAGCCTACCAAATCGTTGCCTTAGGGTATATAAGGCAACGGTTAAAACGAACCGTTGCAATAGCCTACCTAACCYTTGCCTTAGGGTGTTTAAGGCAACGGTTAAAACAAACCGTTGCAAAAGCCCGTTGCTATAGAACAAACCGTTGCCATAGACCTAACCGTTGCAAAAGACCGTTGCCTTAGCCTTTTTATGTAGTAGTGCCAAAATCTATAAATACCCCTCATGGGGGAGTGTGATAATCATAATGRAATCATTGAGAACTACCCTCATCGCACGGATAATCTCTAAATCTTTGCTCATTTGCCTAATTACCCCTCTTATACACATACTTACCTAAGCATCGGAGGGGAGATAATCCTATAAAGATTATTCTCCTTGTTGCAGGTGCTTGGGACGTGTTAGGAGGAAGACATCAGCTAGACCTCTYCCTTAGTAGCATCGACGGGACGCCATTCGACCTCACTTCTACAAAGTYATATTGATACGCGAGCTTAAAGGTGACAACAGTAGTGGTCGCTGTTACGAAGAAAGTCGAGGTCGTGGTGTAACACCCCAATAATTCTCCACTTTAATTACCTGTGAGACATTAAACCGAAAATACGGAGAACTATTGGCATGCCACTGCCACGTGTTAAAACGTTTAGGCTAAAATATTATTTTCCAGCGGAAATCAAAGATAGAAGAATAGTTCAAACCAAAGTATTAAAATCCCAAAATATAAAACTCGTTCAACAAGTTGAAACCATTAAGGCTRTTATTCGCAAACCAAGGTAAAATCCCTTTTTTAAAACATAACAAAACTCGAAATATCAAATCGTTCTGTAAAGTCTACGATGTGTGCATAAATTATTAAAGTACGTTTGGCTCTCCACTCAAACCATCCATCCAAGTCTAGTCACCTTATAGCAAAACTTGTGAGAAATCTGCTCCCCATAATTTCCAAATGAAATAAGGATCATCACAGGTCCACCAAAAGAAAGAAAGTGTGGACGACACAAACAACACAAAGCACACAATCAGCAAAGCTGAGTACGTACAAATTATGAAATCAGYAAACAAACGGACAACATCTCCCCTAAAAATTGGACATACCGAGTTACGACACCTTCTTAGAAACAAAAGAAAACCCAATTGTGGTGTTCATAACCACTTAACAACATTATACATATACAACTGATCCCAAACTCAGACCAAACTATCACTACTTATTACATACAATTGCTCCAATACAACACAATCCCAAAATTTCAACTGCTCCTGTTAACTAGATTGTACCTGCAAAATAATTTACTCGACTCCAATACACGACTCAATATATTTTATTACATTTGTTATGATATGAGCAACAGACAAGGCTGTCCAAAATCCATGTTCACAATTTAGGAACATCGACCAGACATTAAGTGTCATCAGACACAAGGTGCCACAAAACCCATGCCTCCCCATCGAAAGGCATCAAAAACCAGTAAACAGATGGCGAACGGGCGCGACTCCGTCACCATAGTTAGATGAGATCTCAAACTAACCCCAATTTGGATAAAACCCGTTATAAAATAAGTGAAGAGAGACGCGTTGATCAAACGAATCTCGGAAGGAAGCGAATATAGTCACAACCCCAACCCCTGAATTGTCAATACTCTAGACATGCACAAGCCCAGAGTTTTATTGCTCATTCGTATTATTATTTAACCGTTAATCATTCAACAAATTCATATGACTCACAACAAGACCACAAGTCATCTTACAATTCCCTTGACATAAAACATTCTTCAATTGATAAACATGTTGGACTAACCAACTAACCTCGTCATTAAGACTTGCATACTTTCCTCATGGAGCAAGTTACCCTTGACTCCACTTAATTCAACCATATGTATATATAAACCAGTTAATTAATGACAAAGATTAATCAACAACTTCCCAAAACAATCCCAAGGAACATCCCAAATTTCAATATACTTGATTATGACTTTAGTAATTACATTACTCATGTCTACCAAACAATTCCATGGATGATTCCTACTCATGCCTCTAAGTTCACAAACAACCACAAATATACATAAGATCCAAGGATTACGCAAGTGGTACGTACCTTGAATAAACGAAGTGGTAAGCCACTTTATGACTCAAAAATCGACCACTACGAAGCCTCCTCCTAAACATATAGCAAAACTTGAATCAACACACTTGACATTTAATTTACAGCAATACTAAGTAGTTTTAATGTGCCTCAAAAGTTACTAAAAACATGTCTTTATTCCTCATAAAAAAACTCATTGATAGTATAAATATTATATTATAGTCTAAGCTTGAAAAATCATAAAAATCTAGCTTTTAAACAAGAAATTCAGCCCTTTTAATTCACTTAATAAATCTGGAATTTTCTTTTCACCCAAAATTATTCAACAATTCAAAATATGCTTTACTAAGGATACAATATATTAAACCATGACTTTGTGCATTTAAAACCCATTGTTTTTAACACTAAAACTTCAAAAATTATTCATGAAAAATCTAAAATTTATCAAAACTTGCAAAAGATAAAGTCTAGACTTGATGAGGATTCATTGGCTATTTTGGAAAATTATCCTATTGATTTGGAGATAAACAATATTATTCAGGATAATTGCTTTCAAGTGGTTACATATCTGGAAAGGAATCTCGGCTTGGACATTAATCTGGAAAAATAAAACGGTTGTAACTGTTTAGTTGGCCGAATTATGATAGATTAGATTAGTTTGTTAGAATATTTGTTAGTTTGTTAGGATATTTAATAATTAGTTAGGATATTAGGATAAATATCTAAGATTTTCCTTATTTCCGTGTTTTGTTAGTTAGTCGGTTAGGATTTCCGTGTTTTAGTTAGATTAGTTAGGATATTTCCATGTAATTAGATTTAGATATTTTAGGATAATGTTAGTTAGGATATTTTTTGATAAGATTCCTATCTTTTCATAAATATCTTAATTAGTTTTAGATACTAGCTTGTATTATAAATAGGTTCGAAACTCTTCAATAAAATTCAGATTATTTGTGTTAAAAATTCTTCTTTGTTAATTCAGAGAAAACCTTGTGAGTTTTGTGGTTTGGTTCCGGAAATTCACTTGATTAGCTACTAGGTCGGTTGTCTCTTTTAGGGGCTGGTTCCACTTGGTGAGTTAAGATCCTTCGAGTCTTTTCCAAGATTTATTCTGATTGATTTGCGGAGTGGTTACCATCAAATGAGGATTCGTGCAGGGGATGAATGGAAAACGACTTTCAAGACAAAGCAAGGGTTATACGAGTGGATGATGATGCCCTTTGGTCTATGCAACGCCCCTAGTTCGTTCATGCGACTCATGAATGAGGTACTACGTCCCTTTCTTAACAAGTTCATTGTGGTGTATTTAGATGATATCCTGATTTATAGCAAGAATGAAGTTGAACATTTGGATCATCTGAAATTACTCTTTGGGAAATTGAGGGATGTGAAATTGTATGGGAAGCTTGAGAAGTGTGAGTTTATGGTGTCTAGTATCACTTTTCTTGGTTACATTGTTTCTTGTGCGGGGATACATGTTGATCCTTCGAAAGTTGAAGCCATTTCCACATGGTTGGCGCCTACTAGTGTTCATGAGGTTCGAAGTTTCCATGGCCTTGCCAGTTTCTATAGGCGTTTTATTCCGAATTTCTCAACAATTATGGAGCCTATTACTGCTTTGACAAAGAAAGGAGAGAAGTTCGAATGGAACCCTAAGGCTCAAGAGGAAGCTTTGCCATGCACCTATTCTTGCTCTACCAGATTTTGCGAAGCTTTTTGAAGTCGAATGTGATGCAAGTGGTGTCGGCATTGGAGGAGTTTTAATTCAAGAAAAGCGACCTATTGCATACTTTAGTGAGAAGTTGAATGGTGCTAAACTGAAATATTCCTATTATGATCGTGAGTTCTATGCTATTGTTCGATCTCTTGATCATTGGTCACATTACTTGCGTCCTAAGCCATTCATATTGCATTCTGATCATGAGGCTTTGAAGTATATCAATGGACAGCAAAAATTGAATCATAGACATGCAAAATGGGTTGAGTTCTTGCAATCTTTCACATTCCATGCAAAGTACAAGGAGGGCAAAACGAATGTGGTAGCTGATGCACTCTCAAGGAGGAATTATTTATTGGCTATGGTGGAAACTAAAGTGTTGGGATTCGAAATCCTCAAAGAATACTATAAAACGGATCCTACTTTTTCCAAGATTCTTGCAAGCCCTTCTGGTGAGTTCACATTACATGATGGTTTTCTTTTCAAGGGTAACAAACTTTGCATTCCTCAGTGTGGAATTCGTGAGCTTCTGGTTCGTGAGGGGCATGGTGGTGGTCTTGCTGGTCACTTTGGGGTTCACAAAACCATGGATATTTTGCAAGAACACTTCTATTGGCCAAAGATGTTGAAGGATGTGGAGAAGATTGTGGAGCAATGCAGTACATGTCAATTGTCCAAGAAAACGTTCCACAAGGGTTTGTATACTCCTTTGCCTGTTCCTTCTACACCTTGGGAAAGTGTGAGTATGGATTTTATTGTGGCTCTACCACGAACTCAACGAGGTAAGGATGCAATCATGGTGGTGGTGGATCGTTTCTCGAAAATGGCACACTTTGTTCCTTGCCACAAAACAGATGATGCTACTCATATTGGAGATCTTTATTTCAAGGAGATTGTTCGTTTACATGGATTACCTTTGAGCATTGTTTCTGATAGGGACACGAAGTTTTTAAGTCACTTTTGGCGCACTCTATGGAAATTGGTTGGTACGAAGCTTCTCTTTAGCACTTCTCACCATCCATAAACTGATGGCCAAACCGAGGTGACAAATCGAACATTGGAGACCATTCTTAGAGGTTTGGTCAACAAGACTCAAAAAGATTGGGATGTTAAGCTCGCACATGCTGAATTTGCATACAATAGGAGTCATTCTAGTACAACTTCTAAATCTCCTTTTGAGGTTGTGTATGGGGTGAACCCTTATCTACCATTGGAGCTTGCCCCTATTCCAAAGGGGAGCTTGATACATACAACTGCTAAGGATAGACTTGAGGAGTTTTTGAAACTTCATCATACAGTCAAGGATCGAATTGAAAAGATGAATCACAAGTACATGACAAGGGCAAATAAGTGGCGCACACAACCTTCTTTTCAAGTTGGTGATCTGGTTTGGTTACATTTGAGGAAGGAACGTTTTCCAAATGAGAGGAAGAACAAGTTGAAGCCTAAAGCTGCTGGACCGTTCAAGATACTTCATAAAGTTGGAGAGAGTGCTTACAAGATTGATCTTCCACCTGAATATGGTAATGTGAGTACTACTTTCAACGTTGGTGATCTTTCCCCTTACTTTTCCGACCAAAATTTGAGGGCAAATTTCTTCAAAGGGGGAGAGAATGATGAGGATTCATTGGCTATTCTGGAAAATTATCCTATTGATTTGGAGATAAACAATATTATTCAGGATAATTGCTTTCAAGTGGTTACATATCTGGAAAGGAATCTCGGCTTGGACATTAATCTAGAAAAATAAAACGGTTGTAACTGTTTAGTTGGCCGAATTATGATAGATTAGATTAGTTTGTTAGAATATTTGTTAGTTTGTTAGGATATTTAATAATTAGTTAGGATATTAGGATAAATATCTAAGATTTTCCTTATTTCCGTGTTTTGTTAGTTAGTCGGTTAGGATTTCCGTGTTTTAGTTAGATTAGTTAGGATATTTCCATGTAATTAGATTTAGATATTTTAGGATAATGTTAGTTAGGATATTTTTGGATAAGATTCCTATCTTTTCATAAATATCTTAATTAGTTTTAGATACTAGCTTGTATTATAAATAGGTTCGAAACTCTTCAATAAAATTCAGATTATTTGTGTTAAAAATTCTTCTTTGTTAATTCAGAGAAAACCTTGTGAGTTTTGTGGTTTGGTTCCGGAAATTCACTTGATTAGCTACTAGGTCGGTTGTCTCTTTTAGGGGCTGGTTCCACTTGGTGAGTTAAGATCCTTCGAGTCTTTTCCAAGATTTGAAGTTATTTTTATTGTTCAAACACTATCAAACACGTTTTTGTTCGTTTCTTAGATTTTTGAGGAATTCTTCCTTTTAAATCCACATCAAGACTTGTATACATATATAATAGTTCATAAACAAGTTTTATTCATACAAAAACATAATTTAAAATCATCAAAATTCCAAAATACACTTATAAATAAATCTGGAATTTTTATTTAAAGCCCCAAAAATTTCAATTTCCATTGTCATATAATTCAAATGTCACAGAACAAGTAATAAACAATCCCTAACCCTTAAAACATGAAAATCCCCAATTTAAAGCCCTAAATTCAACCTTAATCAAATCTGAAATTTTTTTATTCTAATTGAAATCATCAAAACAAGTTAATAATACTAACAATTCATTAGAGATTAAACTGAAAACAATAGTATATAATTTGATTGTAAAGCTTTAACATAAAAAAAAATCAATTAAAACATGGGAAAGGAAGGAAAAATAAGAAGAGAAGGAGGGGGCAAGAGGACCGAAGGTGGCTATGGTGGTCGGCGACAAACGACGGCAGGTGGCGAGCAGTAGCAGGTGGCGGTAGCAGGCAGTAGCAGTGGCGACACGCACAACAGTAGGCAGTAGCACGACTTCTTCTCTCTCTCTCTCTCGTTTTCTTTTTTCTTTTTTGAAAATAAATGAATGAATGAGGCGTGAAGGAGTAAGGGAGGACAAACCCTTTTAGTAATCTAGGTTTTAGTTAGATTAATTCTAAGATATATTTTTTTTGTTATGGATAAATAAAATAAAATCAAGTAATTATAAAATAAATATGTTTTCGAAATATCTTTTGAGTGGGAAAATGATATAATTTAAATAAAATATATCGTTTTTGTAAAATAATCATAATATATTTTTAAGAAAATATAATTATAATTGTTCAAAATTACGGGGGATTACAATCTACCCCCTTAAAAGAAGTTTCGTCCTAGAAACTTGTCCCAAAATCTACAATTTCCAAAGAAGTTTTCTCCCTTTCAAGGGTGGGTGACAGGAAACTAGGGTTCCATCCCACATCGAAAGTTGGGGAGAAAGAAGTCTACTATATAGAGTAGATTGATACTTTAACCTAGTAGAGGCCTTTTGGGTGGGTAACAAGCCCACACCAAAAGCAAATCCTTGCGGGCTAGGCCCAAAGAGGACAATATCTACTAGTGAGCTCCTGTTCACACCAAGGGGGTGTTACACGTGGTATGGCGAAAAGAGCAGTGATCAAGATGGTTTTGAATTCGAACAAGTATTATACGTGTGTTGTTGTATGTGGAAGAAAGCATATAGTGAAGTGTTGGTGGTTGTGCATTGAGTAGTAGTGATGGCCATGGGCTGGGCTGGGTTAGAGACTAGGTTGGGTTGGGGAAATTCAACCCTTGTTCGACCCATCAAGGGACTGAGTTGGGCTGGCTGAGGGCTAGCCCAGACACGGACCAAACATGTATGAAATGGGTCAATGATCGGGTTGTGCTGGATTGATGAGTTCCATGTGTTGGTTTGCTAGGTCAAGAATTGGGTTGGGGTGAGACATGGGTCGGGTTGTGTTTCATGGGTCGAGCTGAGTTGTCACAGGTTGAATTTTGTAAACGATTTAATTAAAACGAGGTCAATACATGAAAAAATAAAATAAAACTCACAACAATTAAAATTGTCAATCAGAAACTTTATTTATCAATAAACATTTTACTAACTAAATACATTATTCTAACTATATTACATAGTTGGCTGGACGGGTTAGTAAATTGGATCGGGTTGGGCTACTAAATTGGATTGGGTTGAGCTACTAAATTGGGTTGGGTAAGTTCTTGGGTTGGGCCTAATGGGTTAGATGGGTTGGGTTGAATGGGTTCATGGGTTGGGCTATCTAAATTGGGTTATATTTCATTCCTTTTTTTTTGTAATTGTAAATTAATGGTATCGTAATTGATTTTTGTACGAGTTGATGATGTTCAATGAGTTGAAGATATTTGACATAGTAGATTTATGCGTGTTCTTTAAGGATGTTGTATAAGTTGTAGGTGTTCTTTGATGATGTTCTATATATGAATTGAGTGTGAATATTCTACTTTTGTACTGTTATATTCATTGATGAAGTGCATACTTTGTTCTATGCCACGAGGTACAAGTTCTATGGGAATTGATTGTTCTTCGCAATGCTATTTTTTTGTAGGGATGATGAATGTGAAGAAAAACCCCTTGTTATGCTTATCCGGAAGAAGAAGTACAACAAAGATGGACAAGACAAAACTGTTGTCATTGGAACAAAATGTTCTAGGTATGAATTTATTTTTATGCTAATCGATTTATTTGTATGAAGTGAAATTTGTTTTGTTCTATGAGAATGTGTGTGTGCGCACTTATTGTTTGGTTTGTAGATTACCATTACCGATTATAAGTTTATCTTCTATTATATGCAATGAATTTGTTCTATGGTTTGGTGCTTGTTCTATGATGTTGGTTCGTGTTTAGTTGCACTTTAGTTGTTCTATGGTGTTGTTCTATGGTCTTAGTATGATGCTTTTAATGTTCTTTTGTATTCTCATTATGTATAAAATTCTTTTGATTAAAAAGTTGACAATACTTTAAATTAATGAAAAACATTATAAAAAAATCATTAAATGTTTATATGTAGGAATCATTACATTTTTATTTGATTTTTGAATAAAGGAAAATTACATATTAAACGCACAACAATTAATAAAGATAGGTAAAAACATCAATTACTATGCTCCATAATTTGGATGAATGAATGTTTAACAAATGGAAAAATGGATTAATTACATCCAAAAGTAATTAATGGTCTACGTTCCAATTTGTTTTTTATGTTTGTAGAATTGCACGTCAATTAAAGGAAATTAGTATTTGGATAAATTATGTTAGTATTACACTATTACTTGAAAGTTGTATTATTCTTTTAATTTGTTTGAGATGTGTGCAATAAAATTAAAGCAAATATTTTTATATTTAAAAATAAGGGGATGAGATAAGTTTGGGTGGAAAATCACGAACTGTAAATAAATAAATAAGAGATAATATTAATTATTTTAGAAGTAAAAGTAACATTAATAAATAAAAACATAAAATATGAAAAATAAAATGTAAAGAATAGAAGAAACAAAAAAAACATGAAAAAACAAACTGAACGGAAGGAGTACAATTGCGTGCGAGTGAAAAATCAAACGTGAACCAGAAGTCTAGAAGACATATCACGACTCACGAGGAGGCATGATAAACCACTCACTAATGTTGGGATAACATGCCCACTCACGATTTTTTACATAGACAACCTTATTTTCACATAGACAACCTTATTTTTCACATAGACAACTATTAATAACTAGTAGATAACCATATAAATTCATAGACAACCATTTACAGTATGAAAGATGACATCTGAATAGGAGGACCCACATTCCTGTTTGCTGGCCCACGATTTTTTTTTTCACTTTTACCCAAGGAACATAGACAACCTTGTTTTTCACATAGACAACCTTATTTTTCACATAGACAACCTTATTTTATGTGATGTAGTGTGAGAGGACAACCTTATCCCAACATAAGGTTGAGGGATATAGTTCCTCACTCACGAGTCACGACTCACGAGTCCAAAAAGCGTGAGGTAGGACTTTGGTAAGACTGTGACATAATAGCTCCCCTGCTAGATCACGACGAGTACGATCGTCTCTCATACGAAGAACAACAAGACTTCATCGCAAATTCAATTCTAAAAAAAATCAAATCAAATCTGATTATCAATATCACCATCTCAATTCACCATTTCAATTTTCAAAGATGATGTCCGGCAAAAGTGGCAATTACACCACCATTGACAACCAGAATGTCTCTGGATCTGTTCCGGTATGATTTCTTCTCTCCTTTTCAGCTCTCAATTTCTTCTTTTTTTGACCTAATTTTTGCGATTTCGCTTGCATTATCGCTTTTGTCGTTCTTTGATTCGATGTTTGTTAATTTTGTAGTTGATTTTCTGTTCAATTTTGTTGTTGTTGTTGAATGCAGGCGGTTTCAGATACTGCTCGTATTCCTGTTCAATTCACTGGTACAATTGCGATTCTTCACCTTCATACTTTGTTTCTGCTATTAGATTTTTGATTTCGGAAAGTTGTTTATTTGAATTCTTGTGATGGATTGTAGATTCGAATCTTCAGACATTTCCTCCATCTGAAGCTTCTGGAAAGATCGCTGGTGGTTCTCGACCTCCTCGTGATGCAGATGGTGCGTTGAATTTTCCATTTTTCCTCTCTTGGACTTATTTCCCCCTTTTTGTTCTTTTTATTACATATTTAGGTTTTAATTGAGCTGCTACATTTGAAAATTGGATTTAGGATTCAAGATATGTCGTTGTTTATACTTCAATCATAATTTAAAACTGGAGTATGATAAACCTACTGCTATCGTTGAAGGATTTATTAGATTAGAGTTTCTCTTGTCTTAGAGTAGTATTGGGAAGAAAAAAGAGCTGATAGACTGAGTTTCATTTTATTCCACTGTTGTTTCTTTTGACGATTATAAGTGTAGCTCGTTAAGAAGAAAAAGTGTTTGAGGTTTAATTAAGTAATAATTTGATACATTTATCAGATACTGAGGTTGTGCTCGAGCTTGATGTCTATTATTGGGAGATCTCTATTCTTACTTCGTTGCGCCAACTGAAAAGTCACCATTTTGAGATGTATTGGTAGTGGTGGTTTATTGCTTTTGAAGTTTTTGGGATTTGAAGGGATTGCCTCTTCATCGTTACAAGCTCTCCCTCCTTAATCATCTCTCGTTGAAGTTTATTGGTGGTTAATTAGAGGTATATCTTAATGGAGAGTTTGAGAGTGGTGAAGTTGTGATTATGATGATGGATTTACTCACTAGTAGATATTCATGTCAAAATGAACCATGAAGGGAAAAAAATTCTAGCAAAAGGGGTTGTTAAGTTAGGAAACTCTTTAACCGTTTAACATTTGTTACCATGTTCTTTGTACATATATTCTTGTTAATGTTCATATATACATGAGAGACACATCTGTCCTTGTTATGCCAAGTGCCAACCAAGGCACCAACTTATTAATGCTGGTATATCTTAAAGACACATCCGTCTTTGTTAAATGCCATTAAGGCTCCGTTTGTTTTGACGGAAAACATTTTCCTGGAAAATGATTTTCCTCCTTGTTTTAGTTTTCCTTTGTTTGTTTTGGAAAGGGGTGGAAAATCATTTTCCTCAAAGGAGAAAATGTCACTTTGGAAAAGGAAAATCATTTTCCTTTTGTAGAGAAGGAATGCCACAATTTCCTCCCAACTCCTTACATCTCCCTTATTCATTCCCCCATCCTTCCTTCATTTCTATTACATTTTTCATTTTCTTCATGAGTTTTCCTCTAATCAAACAAACAAAGGAAAACTTTTTTCCTAGAAAATAATTTTCCATGAAAATTATTTTCCTTCAAAACAAACGGAGCCTAAATTAAAGTATGACCATTAGCATTTTGTTACAAGGGTTCTGACTTTTGAATATTGATGGAATCTGCATGAACTTTTTGTGACTTCGCAAGGATGCGGTTCCACAAGCTTTCTCAATAGGTGAAGTATTGTGGATGATATTACTTCTTCCACTTATTGTGTCCATGTACAATCCTTTTCTCAATTTTTATTGTTATATCTGTCATCAACTTGAACACTACTGCATCTCTCTTTTATATTTGGATCTTGTCAGTGCTTCATATATAGTTGAAGAGGTATGCTTAAAGTGCACAAGTATACCACTAATGTCAAGGGTTTCTTACATTCTTTGATTTCTTCCCCACCTTTCCAAATTTTTAGAGGTGCTAGATCCTTTCCAATGTTCTTTTTGAAGGGAACAGGAAATAATAACTTTTTCCCGGTTTTCCCATTGTGTTTGTTTTCTTATTTTTCAAGATCTATTTCCTCACTTTTCACTTTCCTTTTTCCTTAATCCCTCAAATTTGGTTCCCTTCTCTACCTTGGGATTTGAGTTTCCCCCATCTCCTACCCAGAAACTCAATGCATCACAACCCATCACACTACAATCCATAACCATTAAATACCTTGAGCTTCACCTACATTGTTAACCTTCATGCCTTCCATTGCCGCCCAACAACCACACCCAACGTTGACATTCACAAAATTTGCACAACCCTTCAAATTTCTCCCTTTCTCTGGCTCCCTCCACCTTAAAAAACACCCCAACCACTCCAAAATCCAAAGCACACAACTGTATCACCAATAAACCCAAAAAAGAGGATAAAAAGAGAGGATAGAGATAGAGGGTAGACGTACCTTTTTAGTAGACTGTACATCAGGATTAGTATGACTTCTGTGTTCTGTTTTGTCTACTGCCTTTTCTTTTCTCTCTCCAGTATGTAAAATTTTAGTTCTATTATTTGTGTAATTTTCTTGCTTAAAGTAATTCATTTTTTTCTATATCAGATACATTCTCCAAGCCAGGTGATAGTTCTGATGCATCTCAATCAAGTGGTTGGCTGGGGATCTTCAGTGTTTCTGGTTACAAACAATATTTTGATGTTGATACTTCTGATGTCTTGGAGAGGATTAAAGAATCACTTTTTCCATGGAAAGGGACTTTTACGGAACTGATCTCCAACAGCCCAGATTTGTAAGTTGCCAAAGTCATTGAATCTGTGATTTTGTATTGGATAATCATCTCACTTATTCTTTTGCATTTTTACTCTTTGGAATCGTAAGCTTTGCAATACCCTTTTTACACCTAAGCAATATAGAAAGTTAATCTACCAAAGTGAATATTTTTTGGATGTGGGAGGAGATAATTATTTCATCTATTTTTTTTGCAAGTTGCACAAGTTTTAAGAAGGGGAGAGAGATAGATAGAAAGAAAAAAGGAGCCCCTTGTGGTAGGAGAAAGATAGAGAGAATGTTTCTTTCTAAATGGAAAGGATGCAAATAATTTCATAATTTGAAACTTGCTGTGATGTAGTGAGTACATCAAAGAGTAGGCTGCCATTTTGACGTTAGAGATATAGGGCAGGAAATAATGATTAAAGGCTATAATCGTTGGTTAATGAAAGACTAATGAAGGATAATTGATTGCATAATCGAAATTATAAGGATAATAACTTTAGGCTATAACTCTCAAAACTACAAACTTTAAGCTACCATTCTTCTTAGTGCCTTGAGCTCACAACTCTCCCAAGATTTTTCACTCAATTACATTAATATTCAACCCCTTATCTCCTCCCTACTTAGCCCTATATTTATAAATAATACTACCTCTGGAAACATCTACCAAACTCTAGTATTTACTCCCTCCGTAACATAAAACTTGCAACACTTTCTATATTTAGGTGTAACAAAAAACTTCCAACAATTGTACAAGTTTCCCCATTTGGTCAATTATTAATGGCAAAATTAGCATATTTTTGGGATCACTTTTGCTAATTGTTTCGTCTTTTTCTTACCATCTTATTTCCTTTCTTTTATTTTTGGGACCACTTCACTAATTCGTTATCTAACTCACCATTAGCTTATTTTGCATTGAAAGGATTACTAATACAACTGTTGCATTTATTCTGTTACGGAGGGAGTAGATTATTATAAAATACCTATTTTACACTTCTATTCATATTGTTTCATTACATTTATTTTAATGAATCAATATTAGTAGGATAATGGTAATGTAGGTATTTTATAATAATTTAGATACTCGGAGTTGATAGATTTTTATAGAGCTTTGTTAGGTAGTGTTTCAATATATAGTGCCAAATAGGGAAATCATAGGAATGTGGAATATGAATGTGATTGTGTGAAAACTCTTGGAGAGTTGTGACCTCAAGTCACCAAGGAGAGTGGTAAACTAAAGTTACTAGTTTTTAGAGTCATTAGGGGGTGTTCAAAACGAGCCAATTTGAAAATTGGGATATTCGAAAATATTCAAAATAGATTTTTTGCTCTTTTGTGTATTTCAAAATATCCGATTTTTGTATTAAATGGTGAATTATATATGGAAACAAACTAAAAGAAAATACGAAGTAGAAAATTTGATGCCAACTAATGGAAATCCATGTGAAGTAAACGAATCTCTTTTTTAGTGGGGCGTACAATTGCCATTTTCATCCATTAACCACGTGATATCTCCATCCTTGATATATCTTAAATATCATTCTTCCCTGTCCTCTATTTCTTATCCTCATTTCTTCTTCTTTCTCCCGTATTTCTTCTCCTCTCATCACATTATTTATTGTAGATTAAATCCTAAATTCATTGTTCCTTAACATTTATTCATCATTATCACTTGCGCAAAGAAACCGCAAATGAAATGTATTCCTCAACAACTAGGAGTTAGCGACGAAAGTGACAAAGGAAAATTGGTAAAATCTGCGCATGTCAAGATGCGTGTGCAGTAACATTCTAAGTTACGAAATCATGAAGTTAGAAAATTGGTGTCACAAACATTGGAGACAAGCTAAGGGAAAATCATTTGCATCGGTTTGTGCTTGTATGACGTACTAGTTCGAAGAGCGGAGGGATGTGATCTAAAGAGTTAAAAGGAGGTAGAAAGAGACCGAAAATGACTTAATAGGAAGGAGTTACACTCTTACACTTGCATCTGACAACCATTTTACCAAAGGAAAAAAATTGAATAGAAATTATTGTTAAGGACTTAAAAACAACTCCAATTATACTTGAAATCTTAGAATTAAACTCTAAAAAATATGAATTTTTGCAAATAATTGAAGTGTTTTATCCCCTAAATTAAAAAACCCCTAAAAGTCAAGCATATGTATGAAATTGAAAAATAAGTAGATGAATAATCTTGAAGCTTTATTTTTGGGTCGGCATTGCAATTTTGTTGATGAGTTTTCAGGTTTTGTTTCGTCTTGATGCAAACAAGAATAAAGGAGAAGTAGAATGAATGAGAGTTAATGTAGGTAATGATTGGGACCCACTAATGGAACTCAACAAAAGTAAAATGTTTAATATAAAATACCCAGGAACTTGTATAATTTATTTTGAAAACTAGGTACTTCCTCCGTTTTTTAATGTTCTGTGCATTGTGTTTTATTCCATTTTGGAACGCCCTTTTTCCAATTTATTTTTTTTACCCCACTTTCCCTTACCTTTTCCTCTTTTACACACACTATCTCCAATCTATTTTTATTTTATGATCCCACTTATGTTATAATACATTATTAATAGTTTTTTCCCAAATAGTAAATGCATAGCATTATAATTCAGAGGAGTACTAAATTTTATAAAGGCATGTTTTCCAATAGAAATGCATGTTTTATATGAGGTTAATTTGTTAATTAGGGCACCATCACAAAATGTAAACTTATTTTCCAATTCATGTGCTGAAGGCAAATAGAAGTTTGAGAACGTAAATGTTTGATAACTTTAGCTCCTCCCACTTCCCCTTTGTTCTAGAATTGTGTTGCTTTTCTTTTTTGCTATTTTGATTCATAAAATATTGGAGCTCATCTCATTTAGTTAGCGAATTTGCTTATTGTTGAATATTGAGCAGGTATGGACCCTTTTGGATTTGCACTACTCTAATCTTCATTGCTGCATCCATCGGCACATTTGTTACATATTTAGCAAACAAGATACAGAGCAAAGAATGGAATTACGATATAAGCCTGTTGACATGGGCTGCTGGTTTATTCTATGGCTATGTAACGATTGTTCCTCTTTGCCTTTATTTGGTACTGAAGTATTTCTCGGCACCATCTGGCTTCGTTCAACTGCTCTGCTTGTATGGTTATTCTTTGTTTGTTTTTGTTCCTGCATTGGTAAGTTCTTTCTCTTATGTATTTACTCTGGTAGTACACGTCTAAATAAATTGATAGTGAAACTCTTGCGTAATGTAAGTGTTGTCTTGATTTTTAAATTTTTTTTAGTTAAGGGTGTCTCATCTATTTTGCAACTTGCCTGCCCATAATCAGTGGTTATAAAGTAACAGTGACATCTTTAACACGTTCCTATGATGTGTGTTGCAAGGCAACCATCTTGTGGATGCAATTAAGTTTTAGTAGTATGAGAGTATTTTCATATTTCTAAGGGACAAACCTAATGAATAATGATGTAACTTGATGAGCTAGAATGTCAAAGTTATATTAATATCTGTTTGGCTTGTGCTAATGGGGTTATGAGAGTAGTCTATTTATTATAAGAGGTTGCTTTGTGCATAATTTGTCTTGTTTGTGGAAAACTATACTTCGTAATTCAATCTGATCAATGATTTGTTTGGATGCAGTGTTTGTCTGTTGTACCCCTGGATATATTTAGATGGGTGATTGCAGGCGTGGCTGGGTTTATGTCTGCAAGCTTTGTTGCCCTGAATCTCAAAACACATATCGAGTCAGCCGGTGAAAGATGGTTCCTGATCGTCGTTGCAATATTTTTGTTGCAAGTAGCTTTGGCGATTGCTCTCAAGGTTTACCTTTTCACAGTTTCAGTATGAAAATGGAGATTTAGTTACTTTATAGAGAGAAGTATGCTGATAAATATGATGTAATAGTACAGTCACATATGGAAAATTTTGACCAGTAATTCTGCTGTCGATTTCAACTAAGAGATGTTAATTGTCCAAACTCCAAGCCTATTGTATTCATTCATTTTTGACAGTATACAGTGGAAAGACATTGAAGTTCAATCGTGTTCCTTCGTTGGATGACAGTCCGGTTATAAATTTGTAAAACCACGGGTTCAATCTGTGTGATCTTGCAGCTGCCAACACCAACCGCTCCGAGAATCGAATGTTTAAAGATCCGCAATGGTGCCTTTTAATTTCTATTCCACCAAGTGAAAGTACAACAGAAAAGTGCATATATTAGAGCCATGAAAGATACGGAGTAAGTCATAGCAAGTTACAGTAAGAGAGAATTATGGACAATTAAACAGTAAACTTAGTACCGACAAAATCTAAAAGAACCCCAGATGAAGAAAATCTATTGCAATTACCGACAAAACTTAGTGGATTTATCCATATAGTACTACCTTTAACGTTATACGGCACAATTAGAAACACCCAGAAATGGTTAAATCAACTGAAACATGTTTCTTTAATTTACTAATCCATTTTAGTGTCTAAGGATTTATAAAGGGAAATGTTATGAAAGGGATTTGATCAGAGGTTATAGACTAAGATTTTAACCCGCTAATCTAACTAACAAGTAACAACCATCCAGATACACGAGGAAGTATAAACACAAAATTAATGTTGGAATAAGTTTGTCCACACACTAGGTAAAATAATATTTTAGTATTAAAAAAGTTGGGCCACTTGTGAAAAAGTGAGGAAAAAAAGGGAAAACCATGGGCCAGCAAACAACAAATAGCAACAGGGTATGTCTATATTAAAGGTATGGTTATCTACTAATTATTAATAGTTGTCTATGTGAAAAATAAGGTTGTCTATGTTGATATAAGGTATGTATATATTAAACACTTCCTCTGTAAAGACATATATACCCCTGTTTTTTAATTTAAAATGACGCTTATATCCCATGGATGGACATGTTATCCCAACATTAATGTCTGGTTTATCATTCCTCCCAGATACACCCACCCTACACTAACTACTATTACCCAAATATTAGTGATCTTGGATGTATTAATAGAATAAAAAACAAAAACTACTTATATTAATAGTACTAAGATCAATTCTTATGTACTCAAATATTTATCTCATAAATGACTTTTATCCCACTTTATTATTAATCAAAGGTTGAGTAAATTTTGGAAAAATGTTCCACACTAGGTGATAATCCTATAAATCACACCATGGCCCCACACACTTTCTAACAACAAACAGCCGACTTGACCTTGGTTTAATACTCCATTACTAGTATATATCATACTTACATCCTAATTCTAATCTTATATTATCCCTCTCACAAAGTTCAAATATATATGCTGTAAAAAAAAAGAAAAAAAATTACTAATAGCATAATTTGACTCATTCTTCTTCTAAGTATCATTTTCCCACAAAACAACAACAATTATGTTTGAAGATTCTTCTTAACTTTCCTTCATATACTAGTTGCAGATTAGAAGATTGACCTCTTCTTCTTCTGAAACTCATAATCACACAAAACAACAACAACAATATATAATGCTTGATCTAACTAACTCTGTTCAAATACTTTACATCAAGCTGTACTTCAGTACTGCTACTTGAGTCTCTTCTTTTGTAACTAACTCCCATATCTGCTTCTACTGTACAATGGTTGTTCAGCAATGCCAAGGATTTATGTGCATAATGTTAGTACTCCTTGCCAACATTTCAAGCTCACAAGTGATGGGAATTCGCAGTCGTCGATACGATAAGTTTGCAGAGAGATCAGCACCTTCAGCAACGACGGTATATCATGCTAATACTTATTATCAGAATCAACAACAGCAAGAATATCATCATCATCACCAACAGCAGCAGCAGCAACAACAAAGAAGCATGTCAAATGATGAGAGTAATGAAGGTTTTGTAGGAAACAGTGAGAGAGTAGTCCCAACTGGTCCTGATCCTTTACATAACAGGTACTATTACTAGCTATATGTATATTTTATTACAACTGAGCTAAGAAAGTTTATTACACACTCCCTATGTATCCGATTGCGTCTCATTTGTATTCTCAATTGTTGCAAATAAACCGACAGTGAGGAATTGGAATTATGAATCACATGTATCTGAAGTTAAATTAATTGGAATTTAAATTTAAATTTTTACACCCTAGTAGCCTTCTCCACTTAAGAAATTAGTTAATCAGGAATTACAGTGTGCATTTCTTTTCTAAATTAAAGGCATCTAGAAGTCATGTAATGTTAGTAATAAAAGACAGAAAAAACCTAATAATGGTTGGATAGTTTGACCCCTCCACTATGGGAACTTTTAGGGTAAGATTTTGTAGGGTTTTTGGAAGCAAAGTGACTTTAGCCATTTGCTTTACAATAAATGAACTAGGACATTTCTATAATGGATTTTTTTTTTCTAATAATTCGAATAAGTCACGAAAGTGGTACATTATATTATAAATGGCAAAGAGGGTATTGAAATTGATGGTGTAAATTACAAGTTAATTACGGAGTTCTTCGTAATAAAAGAAAGAACAATAATTTATAAGGGAAAAATATGTTAACAAAACTGRCAATTTAATAGAATGAAACTGCTTATTRTTTATTATATATTTTTGTGGCATCAATCTAYACGAATCGAACAACACCTTATACTTCGTATTTTGATTTGTGCATTAAAAGAAATTTAGAAGATTTTTTCAATTGTAAACACAATCAAGATTCAATATATACAAAGTACATCATTCACAAATAGATGGATTAAGAAATTATTAGTCCATTATTCAAGGAAAAATTAGGAGGTTTATTATGAGCACAAAAATCAAGAGAAGTGGAAAACACTATTGTGCTTGTTGAAAATAGGCCCACTGAAATGGGTTAAAAGTTAAAACTAAGTGGCCCTATTTTGAGGCTTGTATTTCGGGTATCACGAGACCCTTAAAAGTCAGCCATAAGAGGACCTATTTGCTACTAACCTCTCTCTCTCACGGCCTCACGGGTGAGGATCCTCTAGACTTGAATTTAGGTAGAATTGATGAAGTTGACAGTGCGAGTGTTTTATATTGTTTTTTTTTTATTTCACATTTACTTTTTGTAGTTTATTATAGTTATGGATTTGCASTTAAAGGGTCTCAATTGTTCCAAATCCATCAAATCTAGAGAATCCAACTCTAGAGAATCTTGACCCCTCCCTCACAAGAATCACAACTCACAACTACAAAATGCACTAAAACCTTCTTTTTGGGTCACATTATTCACAATTTGTRAATTCATCCTCATTTTTTGGGTAAATCAAAAAATATATTTAAAATATTTATTTTCAAATTCTTTAGTATTTGTTAGACATGGGATCCCACACAACTTTTTATTCTTTGCTCTCATTTGCTCATTCACGAAGTGCACCCCAATATCACTTTTATATGATTCTAATTAAGTAGATAATGTCATTATTTTGTTTGACTTTTTTGCACTAAATTGGTTTGTTTATGTTGGTAAGTGTAAAACTTAATATAAAGATTATGGATTAAATAGGGAGTAAGTATTGATGGACATTACTATGATTCAAGGTCTCGTAATTTATTTTAATGTTTTGATATCAAGCTATGTTTTTTCAACTTATTTTCTTATTATTGAATAAGAATAAGATTAATAAGTTAAGATAAATTTCAAATAAGTTAATATAAATGTCAGTATAATTAAAATAAATGTGAAAAGAAATTGAACATGGCTCATACTGATATGAACCTAGCAAATATTTGTTTGAAGATGTGCACACAAGTACATTGTACCATCAAGTCTAATTACTTGTATTATTTTTTGCTTAATTCACTTTAGCAAACTCAAATCTAGCATTGATTGATATATTAAGCTAATATTGACAAGTTAATGCCACATGAATCAACAACAAATTAAAATAAAAAGTGAAAATAAACGGTTGTTTTTTAACAGATGAGAAAATCTTATAATTAGATACAAAATATTGAATTAGCCTACAATATTTCACTAATTCGATGTTTCTTTGTTATCATTGAAGCAGAGAAGTTCCAAACGTAGAAGTCATGAAGCAAAGAAGAACAACAGCAAAGCATTGGATAAACTCAGTAGTTATGCCAATGTTTGCTTTAATTTTGAATGTTCACTCATTGATGAATTATTAAGAGTGTTCTGTACTTAGTAGTGGGATTGGAAATAGACCAACTTCACTACTGCTATTATTTCATGGTCATTTTTTGTCAATTTAGTATACACCACATTTTACTAGGTCACTCTTTTTTTTCCCATTTTCTTTTTCTTAATTTTATTTTTTAGAAAAATAAATGAAGTATTATCATGTACATAAAAATACACCTACTACAATTCATGTATAGTCAATTTATTGGCGTTTATACATGAACATATGATGACCCTTTTTCTTACAATGTACACCTATTGATGACATTGTTCATTTGTTAATTACTTAATTTGTAGCATAAATAGCCAGTATGGCCAGGCATACCCATACAATTATCTTTTAATCCTAAATTTGTCAATTTGTCTCTCATCATTCCAATCATGCAAAAATCCCAAAAAGAAATCTTCATGAAAGAATAGTCCTTCCAATTGTTGTTCACATATTAGCTCTTCAAATTGAACATGATAAATTTAAATCCAAATAGCATCAACGCTTAACTAACTCGTGGATTCATCAGACGAATGACCAAATATGTGTACTGCCAGTGTGTTGGATAACATAAAATGAAAGGAAGGGAGGGAGACAAGTCTCTTCGTTGGATTAAAGAGTTGAAAGAGTGCTGTTACCGCACCCATAGCGAGGGAGGGGAGATCGAATCATTTTCCTCCCCGTTTTAATAAGCATTAAATTCCCTCCAAATGTTGAGAGTTTCGAGGGAAAATGAACACATTTCCCCCTTCCCTGTTCTCTCCTTTGCCTCTCCTTACTCCTCCCCTTGACTTTCTCTCATCCATTTGTTATCTGTTACACAGCTGAGCTCTGCCTCTCTCTTCTCTCTATCTCTCTCTCTCTATGTTAGTTATTAGTTGGTGTAACAAGACCTAGCATGTTAATACACCTCTGCTCGTGTTATATAAGAGCTCAGCTCTCTCAATTGTAAGATTATGGCATTTACACTAAAATTGTTGATACAGAACTCTCTCCTCTGATTCTCTCTCTTATTCTTTCTTCTTCTTCTTTTCAATATGCTTCTTGCGTTTTTGCATATGCGAAATTCCTCAGTTGTTATCATGGTATCAAAGCCAAGAATTTCGTGGCTATTCTTCATCCGTTTTCTTCTAATTCTTGATTTCCTTTTTCGATTTTCTTTCGAAGTTTCTTCCGATTTTGTGTTCTTCATTCTTTCTTACCAGATTTCTTGTTTTTTCTTCAGTCGATTTCTTCCATAATGACGACTGGTAATCTTCTGCGAATACTCGTATCAGAGTTCCAACAATTTCTGTACCAATTAATGTCATTCTCAATTATAGATATCCATTACAATATGGTTCTGCCTGCTGCGGATGCGAATCCACATGCAGACGATTGTTACCGATCACTGTTCTCTGTGTAAATTCATTGCTAATGGAGTTCGCGCAATCAGAGAAGCGCTTATTGCCCTCGACATAAGCCTCCGGTTCATCGATGCAGCTTCTTCTCAACCTTCATCGTCGAATCAGCTGATTTTCGCCACAAGGGATTTAGACATGTTAATTTGTTACTACATTGGGGAGCACAAATCTCGTCGATAAAAACACAGTGCTGTTCATTTGGCTTGTTGTTGATCTAAACTCTGCCTGCACACTTTTCAAGAATTGCAGACAAAGTAGGCAAGATATTGCCTTCATTGTATGATTTAACACTGTCTTTATTCATGCTTGAGCAACAAGATTCTTCAATTACTGGTTTTTGTCTAAGAAGATGAGTATTCGGATGAAATTCAGTCTTTGGCATAGGTTTTTCTATGACTGTTCATTTGTGGTGTTTTCTGATCACTCGTGTTACATGTGGATTGCTTCAAAATAATTTGTTTTGAATGTCTGAAAACAAGATGAAGTTGATTCAATTCCTTTCTGGATGTCAATTCATCTTGATGAATCTAATTTGAAAGGCTCAACATTTTACAGGTTCCGTATCCTTTCTACAAGTTACCCAAAGTCTTTATCACATTCTGCAGAAGATTGATACGCCCCAAAGCTAAATTCAATATCATAGATTTTTCATACAACTGATGTTAGTGCGCCTCTTATTCGTAAGCACTGGTTTCCTATTCTAATTGTTCTAGAAGATTTTTAGAAACATTAAAGCCAGACTGAATCTGATAGTTTGTGTGCATTGCAAGCTTAAAGTTCAGTGAGAGGTGATCCGAATGTTTTTTAAAACTCATTGGATATCCTGATTGGTTATGTGTTCAACTAAGAAGGTCCCAAGACTTTCTAATTCAAGTTTTCCCGGATGCTGTGAATGCAATTTATGGAGATTCTTGGTTGCTACTCCATCTCAGGTTGCTACTTATCAGTTCTTCTGCTAATTACCTATCTGCTAGTTTTGACTCAATTTGATGCAACTGTTGCAAAGGAGGTTATGTAGATGTAGCAAAGCAAGCGATGTTCTCGAGTTCAAACTTGTTTGCTCAATTACAGTCTATCCTCTTTGCTTCACTGTATGCAGAATATCAATTTTGCAGGTAGTTCTTCTACATCTTAATTGTCAGATACTGTTAGCTACGATATTTTATCTTACATCTCAATTGGATTGTGACTCCTAGGGCTTACATATGTGTTCCAATCTTCTCTTTTTTCTCGCTTTTGTAGATGCTGCGTTTTGCCTTGTGTCCAATTCTGGTTTGACACTTTCTTGATGTGGTGGGATGGGCTCACAGATTCAATTTGTTCATTATGCTAGCTATCTGTGATTTTGACTCCTAGAACTGACCATTAATTAATGTCCTTTATCTTACCTTCCTCTCTCATCATAGATTTTGTTATCAAAGCGGTGGTAGAACTCACTTGATCAAACCATGATAGCAGAGTTTCGTCTGATAGAGGTGCTTTTCGAAAGACCTGCGTTCAACAAAGGCTGTGTTGCTACAACAGTAAGCGCAGACTGGTCAGTATATCAGTGTTGATTCTTTTTGAGTGCTTCTATAAAAGCATTTTGTAAATATTCCTTGTGCAACAATGTTGATTCTCCTGTTATTGTGTAAGAATGTGAGGGTCACCAGTGCTTACCTTGAATCTTTTTCATGCTAATTAGAGGTCATGTTGTCATGTTCAGTGTTCTGTTCTGTGAATCAGGGTCGCGCGTAAGTATCGGGACTGTATAGGAGATTTAATATTTGGTCTCAGATTTGTCAGCTGTGAGTCTTGATTTACTTGTAATATAACCAGAAATGTCCCTTCTTCTGGTTCTACTTCTCTGTCGCTTCGTCTTTTCGCATTTGAGGTTTCATATTGATGGGTCATATTGGGGCGTCCTTGATAGGACACCTCCGCAATTTTTTGTGCTATCTTAGTTTTCTTACGAGTATGTAGTATGGACTCCACTCAAAAAAAAACCTTACTGGTGGACATGATCTATCTTGAATTCAAAACTCAATTATATGTCATTTTTACCTCTTTCTGCTCTTATCGTCAAGGAATCATGTTTGTGCCTAACCAAGACTGATCAAATATATTAGAAGTCAGATAACGGGGACTGAATTCTACGAAGAATCTGTGAGTGAATCGTTTGTCGTAGTAAGGGCATCATCATCAAAGAACTTCTTGGGCGGTTGGGTACCTCAGCA